>BHFT01029398.1:0-23780 GCA_004320025.1 Laticauda laticaudata
TAATCAACGGATGGCAAGTGTTCCTCTCCGTTTTACATCCTCTTTCCATCCGTTGGTGCAGTGTGACAGGGGCTTTAGTTAGGAGCTCTCCCAAATCCCTGAAAATCGCCAGCAGCCCACCCCTGCCTGATAACATACTTGAGGTTTTGTCTCAGTCTAATGTTTTCCTCCTTGGCAACTTTTCTCTGTCCACATAGATGAAGAATGAATTGTTAGAGGCAGAATAAGGTAACTTCTTCTGGCAACAGAGGTTAAAAAGTGAGAGGATCAGTCATTTCCTTCAACCATTCATCTTGAACTCTTCAGCAATTTCATCTCTTGTCTTTCTCATCACCCTGTGAGAATTTCTGAATCTCACATGCCACAGTATAACTCCAGTCAATCTGTGTCAGGGGTTTCACTGCAATATGCAATACCACAGACTTTATAAACAGCAAATGTTTAAGGAAGGATTTAAACATTTGGGCAGATGTTGTAGAATAGAAGATGAGCATTATTATTATTTTTATTTCACTCATAGATCCTGTGTAATTTTATTCTCAAAAGTGGCCCAATGCATTCTCAGTTTTAAGCTCTATTTTTTCACTCTCTCTTCCCATTCTAAGATTTCCTTAGAAGGTGGTTTGTAAAATGAAAGAAAGAGACAGCAATAAAGTGGGAGCAAAAAAGAGGACACGACCCCTCTGGAAATGATTTTGTCCAGACATTTGCAGTTAAGTATTATATTTTTTTCTCTACCTCTCTATTTATCCATGGATAACTCATGCTTCCCTCTGGCTATCCAGAAAAATGATGAAGAATGGTTCTTAAAACAACAATGGAACATTCAGTAAACATTCAGTAAACCATTAACCTTCCATGATGTATTTTTCTCAGAACGGTGCCCCCATAATGAATCTGATAACCTACTCTTAACAGATTCTTTGAATAGGCTGATATAGGCTGATCATAGCTGCCATTGCAATGTTCTTTTGATTAAAATGAATAGATACACAACAAATAATTGATATTGTATATAAATTTATAATTGGGATGTGTGTGTGTGGATGTGTGTGTGTTGTGTGTGTTGTGCATACACAATATATTGGCACTTAATCTTAACCAAAGAATTCTGAGAGATCAGTCAGGAGTAACCAAACAAAAATTGTGATTTCTGCATTTCTTTCATCACAATGAAGAAGACAAATTTACGTGATGGCAACCTGAATATCTATATTAGCATCCATCGTATATTATCTATTGACTAGTCTATTTATCATGCAATCATGCCACACATACATAAATGCCGAGAAAAAATGTGAAACTATTATAATATATATAGATCTCAATCTGCAGTATCAGGCTTCTGATTGAGTTCGTCTGTGAGTCAAGGCTATTCACACTGTTTCACGTTTAAATTTGAGCTACAACTTTAAAAAGCAGAACTACAATGTGTGGGATAATACCTTGAACGAAGCTGAACAGCATATATGTATATATATTATACTATACTATATATATGTGCTGTTTAGCTTCTTCGGGTATTAATCCCTACTCATTGTAGTATCTGTTAAGTTGTAGTCATTGTAGTTCTGTTAGCTACAACTTTAACAGAACTAAATGTACTGTTGGATAATACCACGAAGGAGACTAACAGCGACAAATGTAATACCGCGAGAGCTAAAAAAACATATATATATAATATATATATATAATATGGATCTCTGGTTATTCGGGTTTTCTTCCGCCGTAGAATTGGAAGTATCTAGGCACGGTTTCGATGAGTTCATTCATCATCTCAGGCTTGTTTTTCAGCTCTTGTGCTTCTTCAGCCTTCTGTGTCTTCTCAGCTGCTTTTCACTTGCTCTTCAGCTCTGTGCTTCTCAGAGTAAAAAAGCTCTGTCTTCAACAGAGCTAAGAAACAAGCCTTGAGATGAAATGAATGAAGACTGCTATCGGAAACGTTGCCTAGATACTTCAATCTTACGCGGTAGAAAACCGAATAACAGACATCCAATACAAATATCCGAAACTAGAAAAATATAATCTATATATATTATATATATATATATATTATATATATATATATATAGTATATATAATTATATATATATATATATATTATATATATAATATATTATAATTATTATATTTATATGTATATATAGTATGTATGTATGATGTATGTATGTATGTATGTATGTATGTAGGTATATGTTGTTTTCTTGAGGTTTCAGCGGGTATTTGTATGTGGATCTTTAGTTATTCGGGTTTTCCCGCAGGAAATTGGAAAGTAATTTTGGTGACGTTTCGAACAAATCTCATTCGGTCAGTTTCAGGCCTGTGGTTTTCGGGCCTTGTGCTTCTCAGATAATGTGGAGTTTGCAGCTGTTTTTTCTTTTTAACTGCCAGCGAGGGTGTGACTTGACTTGTGGGGCTTGGCGTGTTCTGATTGTTGGGACGGATTGGCTGTGTTCGATTGTGTGGGTGTGTTCTGTTCAGGTGGAGCTTGCTGTGGTGGTAGCATCCTTGTTGTGGCCCTCATGGATTGTGAGTCTGTGTATTCCTTCATGTTAGGTGTTCATGTTTAATGAGGGTTGGGTTTCCAAAATGGCTTAGGGGGAGCATTATCTCTTTTTATTCATGCTGTGTGGGGCGTTTTCTATCTCTATGGCTTCTCTGATAATTTCTTTGTTGAAGTGTTCGGTTTTGCCATAGTTCTAACATTTTTAGTCATCTCATGTCCTGTGGATTTGAAGTGTTTGGACTAAGGGAAGAGGTTGGTTCTTCTTTTTTGATTGAGTTCTTGTGTTCTTCATGCGTTGCACTTAATATCTTGTTGCTTGCCCGAGTATTGGGGTTGCAGGCATTGCAAGGGATTTCGTATACTCCTTGGATTTCTAACTGATTTTGTCATTTAGGGTTTCTTAGGATGTGGATATTTTTTGTTTCTGTTATAATGCTGTTTTATTCTTTTGTGTTTTTGGTAGATCTTGCTGATTTGTCTGTAGTCCTTTTATATATGAGAGGCTTTGCCATTCTCTTGTCTTCTATCTGGATTTTGATTAGGGTTTGTTTTTGATAGGTGGGTAATTTTCTTTCTTTGAATCACTTGGGCTGTTTAGTACATTAAGTGAGAGTATGCAGTTCAGTTTTTAGGTGTTGTTGTCAGCTAAGAATTTTGTTCTGGAGATGAGTGTTTTTGGCTACGGAAATTGATCTGTGCTGGTGTGGTTTGAGAGTGCGTTGTAGATTAGTGTTTGTATGTGTTTTCTTCTGGTAGATGGTGTTCCTAAGGTTAGCCATTGATTTTTGATACTAAGACAATCCAGGAAGGTAAGTTGATTGTAAGCTTCTGTTTCCATGGTGAATGTATTTTGGGTGTAGCGTGTGAAGGTCGTGTGAGGAATTGTTCATTTTTCTTTCCATGTGGCAGATTATGAAGTGTCATCTACATATCTGAGCCGAGTTTGGGTTTTGTGATTCATATTTTTTTTTAGAGCTTGTGTTTCAAAGTGTTCCATGTAGAGGTTTTGCGCGATGACAGTAAGAAGGGTGATCCCATGGGTCTCTTCATTTGTTTGTTAATTTTTTGTCCATTGTAGGTGAAGTATGTATTGGATAGCAGTGGTTGTAATCTAGGATGTACTTGGGGGTTTGTATTTGTTTGGAATGGCTGTCTATCAGCTTCCTTCGGGTATTATCCCACGTCATTGTAGTGCTGTTAAAGTTGTAGCAACGTTTCAGCAGAATCTCATCTGTCATCAGCAGGCTTCTGTATAGTTCTATACAGAAAACAAACACACACACACACACATACACACACAGAGAGAGATACAGGTTAGAACGTGTGTGTGTTTGTGTATCTGTGTGTGTGTGTGTGTGTGTATAAACACACACACATACACAAAGCATTTATTAACTGGTGTACAGCAGCCATTATTCATCCATCCAAGCTATATATATATTTCTATGTCCTATACTAGATACTTCTGAGAGTATGTTAGCTATCTCTCATTTGAAACAACTTCAACTTAAATTCTTCTTTTTTACGCTCCATTTTATACTGTATGTCAAAAAAAGTCAAGCTTAATAATGACTGTTTTACTAATTATATGTTGAGATGCATCAATCCACACCTCTCCAAGTTATTCTATTGCCTACTTTCACAGAGAAATTTTCACTTTCATAGGAGAAACATTTTGAAAAAAATGTTTAATATCTGACCAAATTAGGATGACACAATAGAGTATGCACCCTTCTGCAATCTTCCATGTTTTGCCGTGTTTCCTGGAATGACTATGCAATTTAAACACATTGTATATTTACTGAATCCTCTACCATAAATATTCACAGATATCCCAGAATGGGCTGTGACTTAAATCAGATGTTGTGATGCAAGAACATAATTTGTATGATGCAGAGGTGGTATTCAACAGGTTCTGACCAGTTCTGAAGAATTGGTAGCGGAAATTTTGAGTAGTTTGGAGAACCAGCAAATACTACCTCTGACTGGCTCCACCCCCATCTATTCTCTGCCTCCCGAGTCCCAGCGGATTGGCTGGGTCTTCCTTTGTTGCCATGCACAGGAGAACGGAGCTGGAAAGCAGGTTACTGGAGTGGGGAGGGAATAGGAATTTTACAGTATCCTTCCCCTGCTATGCCCACCAAGCCATGTCCACCAAGCTATGCCCATAGAACCGGAAATAAAAATAATTGAATCCTGCTACTGTATGATGACATTGTAAGTGCCTTGGCATTTTCATGACATTGTAGTTTATTATAAACATTGATATTATCAGTACTCTGTGAATTTATAAACAGAAAACAATACTAGGACCACAAAACCTAGTCCTTCGGGAATTTTGGTGACTTTATTTATTTATTTCCATTCCTGGGCAATGTAAGATTTAAGTTGTCCAGGAAAAAAATGAACATTTTGTAATCCTTGCTCCAAGTAAAATGGCGTATTTTCCACTTGAGCTTTTTTTGTTTGTTTGTTTATTTCCTTATAAATTATTTACTGTAATTTCAAGGTCTCAAATATTTTTCCTTACTATTTTCACTATGGGTCACAGCACATCATGGTCCTGCAATCACACATCAAAACATTTCAATTAATAATAATTATAGTAGAGTCTTGGAGGAGGGCACCTGAGCAATACCAACTTAGGATAGTGAGAGACATTTCTAATTTTAATATAAAAAACATCAGCCTCTCTAGAGACCTATTTCATGATTTAATATAACTGCAGGGTCTGTGCAATAAGTATATATTTGCAGCCTTAAGCAATCTCAGATTTGTTCCTAATTTATTTCCTCTCAATAGAAATATCTATTGAATTGATTTTTCCCCAGTCTTTATATATGGTAAATTAAATAGATAAGTCTCTTCCTCACTGCTATATTTGGATATGAGAACATTCTTATTGTCGTAGAAAAGATTATATTTAGTTCAACACAGGTATTTCAGCAGTGAGCACAATAAAGAGAATTATATTAGCAGCAATGCAACAGTCCAATTTCTAAAATTATAGACATAAGGGAGTAGTTTTAACAATTAATACTGCAAGACCACAATTTTCTGCCTTGGCCCTTGTATATTAAATCTAAAAAATTACACGTAGTGCTGAATTGCCACTCAAAAATGACTCTCCCAGTTCCAAAATTTAACATAATATCTTCTAGAGTTTGCAGAGAAAATACCAAGGCTGTGACTAAGGTTCAAAGATGAGCACATTCTATGCACAAATGTTTGCACTTCCAGTAACAAACCCTTAACAAACTTTAGTCCATACTTTTATTCAGCCAGGAAGAAGGGGGGAAAGTGTTGTCTGTAAGATAACGCTTAGGTCTTTTCTGATACCACATTTTAACTGGAGTTTATTTTAACTGGAAATTAAGGTCTTAGGGTTTACTCCCTTGTAATCCTATTAGAACTGAGAGGATGTAGAGATGCTTAACTTTGCTAGGTTATTCTGTTTCTATGACAATTTGTATCTTGGGATGAATAAAAGGTATGATCCATTCCTTTACATTAATATTAAAATACAACAAATTCCATGCCAATTAAGGAGTAAGTGTACCCAATGGCTTTCCCTTTTATTTCCCTCCATGAGCTTATGATTTTAGAACATTCACCCCAATTTAATGAAAGTTTTATTTGTAAATGAAGAAAAGCCCTGGTGGTACAGTGATTAAAATGCAGCATTGCAGGCTAATTCTGCCCACAGCCTGGAGTTCAATCCTGGGGGTGGGGGTTCAAAATTGACTCAACCTTCAATCATTCCAAGGTCAGTAAATGAGGACCCAGAATGTTGGGGGAATTATGCAAATAATGCATCGTTATTATTGCTAAACAGAATCCATGGGAACTGCAATTTTCAGATTTATAATTAGAGGAGGTTGAAAAAGCAAAATCAATTCTATATCCAAAAAAGACCATAATAAATTGTGCTTCATGGTGTGGAAAATGGCTGGTTTGTTCTATATTACTTTTTTGTGACAAATGTTCCGCAACCTGTTTTTTTCAGTCTAGATTCTGCAACTATTTATCTAGAAGTAAACCCTGTTGATGGACCTTAAAAAACAAGACAGGAAGAAAATTGATTTGTTTGAGCTGAGGTGATGGAGAAGACTCTTGCATATTCCTTGAAGAGCTCAGGTGATAAACAAGCAAATATTGGAGCACATAACAACAGATATGTCACTGAAAGAAAAATCATGAAACCGTGTCTCACTTACTTTGGTCATGTCATGTGGGGGAATTCAGTGGAGAAATAAGTTATATTTAGAAGAGTTAGTGGTAAAAGGAAACCAGGCCAACAAAGAATATGTTGGACACCATCAAAGCTGACACCAGCCAGACCATTGAGTAAACTCAAAGAAGTAATGCAAAATCAGAAGGTGTTGCAAGATCTGGCCCTTAGAATCACGAAGGGTCAGACACAACTGAATGGATATCATCATCATCATCATCATCACCACCACCACCACCGCCACCACCACCACCACATCCTATTGAACTGAGTGAAATTTTGATCCTGTGGAAATAAAATAGTATTATATTTGTATATGAATTTCTTATGGAGTTTCTTATGGAGAAACCCTAAAACTGTTTAGAATATTGGTTGAAGAATTTTAACATCATTAAAGTCTTGAAGGCTATAGATTGCCAAGGTAGAAAACCCACTTCTGTATATCTTACAAAACAAAGTTTATAGACCAAGTGTCTATAAACTTGGTGTCTATGAAGTGTCTCAAACCTTTGGAGGAAGTGGTGATAGGAAAAGGACTGTTGGATTAGGGGAGACTTGGGGAGACATGATAGCAGTGTTCCAATATCTCAGAGGCTGCCACAAAGAAGAGGAAGTCAAGCTATTCTCCAAAGCCCCTAAGGGTAGCACAAGAAACTAATCAAGGAGAGAAGCATCTTAGAACTAAGGAGAAATTTCCTGGCAGAACAATTAATCAGTGGAACAATTTGCCTCCAGAAGTTGTAAATGCTCCAACACTGAAAGTTTTTTAAAAGATGTTGGATAACCATTTGTCTGAAGTGGTGTAGGGTTTCCTGACTAAGCAGGGGGTTGGACTAGAAGACCTCAAAGATCCCTTCCAACTCTGTTATTCTATTCTATTAAGATCCTATTTCTATTTTCATCCAGCCATGGGTCTTCTTTTCCAGGAATTATCCATATAGAAACTGGAGTTTCTAGCTCTAGCTGTAGAGCCGCAAAGTAGTAGAAAGTAGTATCATTAGGCCAGTTACTCTCTCTCTCAGCCCTCGGAAGCAAGCAATGGCAAAACTTCCAAAAACCTTTCAATGACTCCAGAAAAAAAATAAAATCGGTGGCTGTAAACGACTGCATGATAAATAATAAAGCATACTTTATCTTGCCTACACAAAACAAAATAAACAAAGGCTACATTTCTAAAAATGATTACGACCTTTTTTTTCTATACAGCTTGCAAGATGTAGTAAATCCTTTTTGATATATTATTATTTCTCACACTCTTATGATCGTCTTAATCTAGAGAAAGGAGAAATTTATTCCCATCTCTTTTTAAGGACATGGATTCACCTTTCCTAGCAATTACGTTTGATAGCAATTGATGATCCAAAAAAGATCATTAGAAATGTAAACTAAGTCCTCATTTTCCTTTTCCAATAAGATAATTAAACAGTTTTCTTTTTAAAATTGTTTGTTGTTTTAATGTAAATAGGAATTAGAATAATATATTCCTAAAAGAAAAATTGCTTAGGAAAATATGAGGTTACAAATAATTTCGATATGTCTAGTTTTAATATATTTTAATCTCTTTCTCTTTCTCTGTCTCTCTGTCTCTGTCTCTCTCTTTCTCTCTCTCTCTCTCTCTCACACACACACACTGCTCTGTGTGTGTGTGTGTGTGCCAGAGCACTATAGTTTTGTCATACTTCTTTGACTACCTCTCTAATTAATACCATGCAAAGAAATGAATTAACAGAAGCAATAGTTAAAGTAAGGAAGCTAACCCTATCATTATTTTGCACAGCTTTCTTAATTTATTTAGGAATAGATGAAATGTTACCAGATTTGGGATTCAAAAACCTGGATAACCAGATGCCAGCAAAGATACTAAAAAATAGGGGGGTTTTTTTCAGCTTATGTGTGCTGAGTTTGCTTCATTTAATCTAGAAACCCAGAGTCTAATGACTGTGTGTAAACCGATTTCATCCAGTTTACATTAAAGCAAGAAACAAGATAAACTTCACAGTATACTTCTGTGTTGGATATTTGTCCACAATACTGTATGACTGTATACTGTCATAATAATACTGTATACTGTAATTTGGTATTCAACTGAATCATCTGAACTCGTGTTGCATACTGGTTTAATGAATACAGAACATAAGCCCAGAAAATCAGAAGCAAGATGGAAAAACATTTCAGTGTTTTGTTTTGTTTTTGTCTCTTCTTCTCCTCTGTAGCAAATTTATTACGCACTCCGTATTCCATAAAATCATGAGGAAATAATTTAACTAAGACCAGGACTAGCCTAGACCTGGAGCGACGATGTATGCCAATTCTAGACATAGCCCCATTTCCCTCTTTCTAATATTGGGATTTAGTGATGGAAAAAAATTATGACAGAAATTCCTATTATGGTTCAGAAGTCTTATCAGAGATTTTAATCTCCACCTCTGTAGGAAAACATTTTTTCTGTTGTCAGACAAAATACAAATACTTGCATGGCTTTGTGGACTTCTTTCTAAAGTGTGCAACTTTACAAAGGGGATGAACTTATCCAAAGATGTTGAACCCAACTTCTTTGATTTCCCATAAAGAATATCCCTTCTAAGTGTAATACTTTTGCACACACTGCAGAGCGTAATCAGTAGAAAAATAGATGAACATGTAAATGAATGTGACACAATTTAATGTGGATGAACTTTTTTTTTAATTGAAAGTCACATTCCATTTATTGAGGAGAGCACCATGTGTCCATGGAACATCACAATTCATATAGAAGAGTATAGGGGCTTGTTTCATGATGATAACATGTTGCTTTTGTCAGTATGATTCTCCTTGGTTACCTACAAACATTGCTGATTGTGGGCTTCATTATAAAACAAGCTAAACTCAAAGAAATGGTTTGTCTGCCAATGCTAAGAAACATGATTACTGTCTTTTGGCCTTATCATATTCTGTGTCTATATGCCATCTCTCTCTCTCCCCCTCCCTTCTTCCCTCTCTCCCTCCTTCCCCCACCTCTCTCTCTCTCACACACACACACACACACATGCGCACACACACACATTTCAATGGAAAATAAAAGGTGTTAGAAATGCTATTTTATAAACAATATCTATAACTGTTTGTATGTATTCAAAATAGATGTCTCCTATTATGCACCCTATTATATTCACAATGTTATCTAACATTCATAATGCATATTGGATTGTGCAGATTTTTTTTGTTGCTCCCAAAAATAGATCAGTGATAATTGCAGTTATAGGAAAACTTAATATCTTCAGTTCACTATCTAGTTTACCTTTACAATAAAATAAAGCTTTAATTGCCTTTTATTAATTCAGTACTAATGAATTCATATCCATAATCCCTTCCCCCCCAAAAGTAAAGAAAATGATTGCTTTCCTTTTTACCAATGATTGTAAGGATTCATCTTCCTTTAGTCTCTATTTTTATTGATTGGTTGATTGTAAAATGCACAGACTTCTTTCAAGTTGCAGAAAATTTCGGTGAGTAAGTATTTGTTGCAGGTCTGAGCATGAAAATATTATCAAGGCCATTGGCTTTATACTGTGTTATAAATTTTAACATTTGAAACATTGACATTTGAAGCTGGAAAGAAGGTTATAGATAGATCATCAAGGAGAAAATCTATATGGTTGTTAGGAATGAAAAACGACTACATGGCAAAATTAATCAATTTAAATTACAATTTGTTTGCAGTTTTGAAAGGCACAAATAAAAAATGTAGAACATAGAACTTCTGCAAAGAAAGTTACAGTTTATATTGCTTTATGAATATGTGTTTTGCAAAACTGCTTGATGTTTTTACTCCTCTGAAAGAAACTTCCAGTCAAAGCTGAAGAAGTAAACTTCTAAAATTAAGAAACTATTCTTGCCTGTTTGTTTGTGTTAAAATCACTTAGAAAGTATCCTTCCTTAGTTTATCTGCCTGATCCTTCCAGACAATACGTCAAAAAGATTTTGAAATATTCAGTGTATACAAACTGTTCCTGGCTAGCCTCCTTCTTCCCTTATATTTAATGTGAGCTATGTCAAAGCGTTCAAATTTTGTCCAGATATATGTTGTGCTACTTATGAGAATGATGCTGCAGACAACAACTCGCACTGAAAAATGGTTAATTTCAGCAGCATCTCAAATCTAAAACAGTAACTTGAATCTTGCATTATCTCTTCATTTTTTTGATTGCCTACCATAATAACCATATTCACCAAGAGCCTCTCTCTCATATCTTTATAGTAGAGCATGTGGCTATCTCTCTCCATGACTTTAAGTGTCTAGAATTAATAACCAGAAACAGAAAAGAGTTTTGCTGTCCCAAAATATATGTATTCACCATTCACCAGATTAAATATTAGCATTCAATAAAAAGCAGAGGCTTGGCATCCTCCACCAAGGCCCCTGTAAATGTTATTACCCAACTGTCAATGTTTAATGAGACAGAAAGGAAAGATTGTCAAATATATGGGCGCAATTATGTTGACTGTTAAATAGTCACATAAACAATCAATCAAAATTAGCGTATGTCATGACCCCTCCCATTTCTTTCTTTTACTTACCATTTGGAGTGCAACTCCAAGCCTGTCATTCAAAGATAGCAAGGTGCAGCCCCAGTGATTAGAAGGTGGTGGGGAGGGAGAGGGGAAATGATGCAATGGATAGCCCTGCAAATGTCTCTTTCTATGCTACTTCTTTCTTCTCTTAGTTAAAGACAGAGCTGGCTGATTCAGCGGCAGTTCTGTCACCTTGAACTGACAAGAGTGAAAGGAAGTTTCAAGTTAAGGTGAAAAGAGATGCAGCCCCCAAGGGACAGTGGCAGGGAAGTAACTGGACGTGTGACAAGGCAGGAATAGAAGGAAGGGAGGGAGGGAGGGAGAGAGAGAGAGAAAGAGAGTGAGTATGAGACAACTTTCTGACAAGACCAATTGGTGAAGCCTGAGAAAGCTGCATACTAGGGAAAACCGTGAAGCAGGCAGTGATAAAAAGATGACATTGGAGAAACAGGATTAGCATTTGGGGCTTTCTTTCTCCCTCCCTGCTTTCAGGTGATTTCTGTTTTCAGTTAGTATGTATTGTTAATTCCTTGGTTTTCTTTAGATGTGAGTCCCCAAAATATTACTTTCTAAAATAAACAGAAAATTGTGGCAGCATTGATCAGAAAGTTCCTACTATATGTCCAATAGACAAGCAGAGAAAGATCCCAAAATATATGAGTTGAATTGCCCCCGTTTTAAATGACTGGTTTGATCAGGCCATACATTTGTTTCTTCATTTGACAATTCTCCTAATCCAGGAATGTCAAACTCACATCATCACAGCAGTATCATGTGATGTATTGGGACTTCCTCCCCTTCACTAAACTGGGTATGGGCATGGCCAGTACATGATGCACCCTAGCCCATAGGACAGGAGTTTGACAGCCCTGGCTTAACCTTTAAAATTTGTGATAAGGAAGCCATGGAAGTGAACTTGTGAGATCTCTTCAGACAAATTAGAATTTCCTTTTGGTCAAGAAGAGTGGAAATGAGAACCTCCCCTTATTTATACCTAGACAACTACTCCATGGTACTTGGGAGAAGAGTGTGTTTAATAATTTATTAGTCTGTGGTATCTAATGAGACTGCCACAACGATGTTGTAAAATGTGCAAGGGTTGGGTGCTCTTGTACCTTTAATTTATGCACACAGAAATAGCTTAAGGGTAAGAACATGTGTGCTATGTCAGAAATTGTTTTACTAACAACTTCAGAGAGTTATTTTTATGGCTTATGTTTAACTGCTAAAAAGAATTGTAAATGGTAGGCAATTTAATTCTTCATCAATTAACCACTAGAAGAGCCAGTTACCAAAACATGAATGAAAGGAACTTTTAAATAAAGCTAACTGAACGGTGACACACACAAAAATAAAATAATCTTGAATGAATTGATAGGGATGCTATTCTAATCAGCTTTCCTGGGCAGTGGTGACTGCCCAATTTTTTGTTATGGTACAGTGAATGAACAGCTTAGAGTGCACCATGCTTGTCTCCATAGGAAAGCATCAATATGCACCTCTCTGAGTCTCCTTAACTGCTTTCCTCTATCCAGTTGCACTATCTGAAAGAAGACCAAATCTCCCCAGTCGGGCAGAGAAGAAATTGATTCTTGATGAATGTATCTTTTCTTTTATGGACACTGAGAGCATTTGCACCAAGACAAATTCCTTGTGTGTCCAATCACACTTGCCCAATAAAAGAATTCCATTCTATTCTATTCTATTCTATTCTATTCTATTCTATTCTTATTGTACACTATGATTATCATTAAGTGTTATTAATGTGTACACTATGATTATCATTAAGTGTACACTATGATTATCATTAAGTCTATTCTTATTGTACACTATGATTATCATTAAGTAACTTTATGATTCTTGACGAATGTTTCTTTTCTTTCATGTACACTGAGAGCATTTGCACCAAGACAAATTCCCTGTCTGTCCAATCACATTTGGCCAATAAAAGAATTCTATTCTATTCTAAATGGTGGAAGATTAATAGCAAGGAACAGAAAATGCAGAGATCTGACAATGAGGCACTTAGCAAGCTATCTGCTGAAAAACAGGTTTGTTGGTAGGCATAGAAGCAGAATTTAACCCAATGTGCATACTGCTCTTCAGTGATTCTGAAAATGTTGAAGCAGTTCCTGCTTGTTTGAATGATGATGTTTTGCAGTAAAAGATAATAGAAATGTAGAAACAATGCAACCAGGCTTAATAAGGTATTTAGGAAAGGTATTGGTAAAGAAATTGCTTTTTTAAGGACAGGAATACTCCATGAGAAGTCCACCTAAACTTCATAGGAAGTCCATTCCATTTTGAGGGATGGAGGATCATAAAAGCAGGGGTGAGTTTCTACCAGTTTGGACCAGTTCGGATGAACCAGATGTTAAAGTTACATCTGGTTTGCTGAACCAGTATGTCCCCTCCCACCCTGCCCCACCCCTTCCAGGAGTCTCCATGTGAGGCAGGTAAGTGCAGGGTCCACATGGAGGCTCTGGGAGGGGGAAAAATGGGCCTTCCTAAAGTCCAGAAATGGCCCTGTTTCCGGCTTCTGGAGGACCTCCAGAGCCTGGGAGAGGCTGTTTTCACCCTCCTAGAGGCCTGAGAGAAGCCTCTGGACCTCGGGAGGGTGAAAATGGCCTCCTTCGGGCTCTGGAGGCCCACCAGAAGCTGGAAACAGGATGTTCTGGTAGGCCATGCCCACCCAGCAACCAGGCAGTGAACCAGTTGCTGGGATTTTTGAATCCCACCCCTGCATAAAAGAGCATTTTTAGACTTCTGTGGACCTGGACAACTTCTTCCCCAAAGTTCCCAGGCTAATAAGTGAAATCTGATAAATCAGTACTACCTACTTATCACACCATTGATCATTGCTACAATCAATAAACTGACCTGGCTTCAAACTCCAGGAAAGAAAACCTTCACTTGAATAAGAAGGTTAATACAGACACAGACACACATACAAACATTTCTCTCTCTCTCTCTCTCTCTTTTCATGTTCACACTGGGGGAAATACAACATTGTATCTTTTAAATTCAGTTGTGCTCTGACCCAACTTTTGTTTCATTTTAAGCAATCAGTATTCCACATCCATACCTTAATAGACCCATTCAGTTAGTGCAAGACATTCAGTCCATATTTACACAACACTTTAAATCTTTTTGATCAGACAAGGTTCATTGTCAACCCTTCATGGTCAGAAAACAAACATCATAAGATTTAGACTGGAACTATACTTCATTAATATTAGTAAACAGTAACTGAATTTCACTCTTCTTCCTTATATGATAATGAGTTAGGAAGGTATAAATAGAAGTGTCTTTTCAAGAATTTATTACATGCCAAGATTAAAGTATGCTTTTTGTTTATGTAACCATCATTGACTCTACCTAGCTTTCTCCAAGGTCATTTCTATATCCATAGTTACCCAACTTAGATTTATTTTTTTATGACAGATTTTATTCAATTTCAGTGCTGTCTGACTCCAGACTGTCTCTGACCAGCTCACAATATTAAAACAAAGCCAAATAAAATAAGATAAATAGAAATAAAATAAAGGAAATAAATAAAATAGTAATTTGTAAATGTCCTGTATAAAACAAGAGGTTCCATCTTTCCAATTCCAAGAATCAGGAGAACAGTCATATCTTCAAAGCCTTCCAGAATATTTTCAAGCCATCCAGACTTCAGAGGGAACATCATTCCACAGAGAAGGAATGAAGAATAGAGAAGGCGTGCTTTCTAGATCCTACATAATGACACTATTGGTTGAAGGAGCCTGCAGCATTTACCAAACCTATAACCAAATCTACACAGACATCTGCATACAAACTAACTTGGTCTCCATCTAGTCTTTACAAATACAGCTGAGATTTCATTCCAGATTGAAAGCCACTTTGAGGTAATAGTTAAGGCATCAGGCTAGAAACCAGATGACTGTGAGCTCTAATCCTGCCTTTTACAGCTGGGTGAGCTTGGGCCAGTCACTTTTTCTCAACCTGGGAAGGAGGCATTGTTAAAACCACTTGTGAAATCTTGTCAAAGAAAATTCAGGATCTCATCCAGACAGTTGCCAGGAGTCAAGATTAATACAAAAGGCACATAAATCACCATCCGAATTATTATCCTAGATCAGTAGTGGGATTCAAAAAATTTAATACTGGTTCTGTGGACATGGTGTGGCTCGGTGGGTGTGGCAGGGAAAAGGTACTGTAAAATCTCCATTCCCACCCCACTCCAGGGGAAGGTTACTGCAAAAGCCCATTCTCTCCCCACCCCATTAGCCTGCTTTCCAGCTCCCTTCTCCTGTGCAGGGCAACCAAAGAAGACACAGCCAATCAGCTGGGACTTGGGAGGCAGAGAATAGATGGAGGTGGGGCCAGTCAGAGGTGGTACTTGCCAGTTCTCTGAACTACTCAAAATTTCTGCTATTGGTTCTCCAAATTACTCAAAATTTCTGCTACAGGTTCTCCAGAACTGGTCAGAACCTGCTGAATACCACTCTGTCGAGATTACTGCTAATCCTCCCCATTGTCATCTTCAGTTTAGGTAAGAATCCTGCTGCTCCAATGATATCTTATATTCTTGAACTTATATACACACATAACACAAGCATGCATAAGTACAGACACACGGAGACACATAGACATACAGACACACAGACACTAAACAATAACAACTGTAGTGTGTCCTATTTTCTTTGTATTATCATCTTTGGAACTACAGTATTCCTCTCAATCTAACCTCCTATTGGCAGCCTAGTATGTCTGGATGGTGTTTTTTAATGGCACAGGAAGACAGCCCACTCACATAACTTCACTCTTTCTACCTTCTTTTCTGTTGAAATTTGATTTGGGTGTATTATTCAGAAGGGAGAAAATTACAGTTTCCTTTGAATGTACAACTTCGATCATAAAAAATAGCTGTGTGGAAAAAAACAACATTCATGCATGTATGGTCAAGGTCATATCTTGCTAATTAAATCATTTTCATTAATAGGTAATATACTTGCATCTCAGGGACTGATATCTCTAAAGGAAGACTTGCCATAAAATAGAAGCACATGCAGCGTGTCTTTTGAATGGATGACTTTGAGCTTGCATTTATGTTGGAAACATCTAAGGCACTTCTGGGTTGAAAGAATTAGCTGGTGACATTAGCAATGCCCGGGGTATGTCCAGTTGTAGGGCTCCTTTCATGTCCTCATTAATGTGCCCATCAAAGGGGTACTTTTATGTCTACTTGTGATTACATGCTTTTGAATTGCTAGCTCAGCAGGAGCAAGAGCTAATGACGGGAGCTAATCCCACCACACAGCAGCACTCGGGTCTCAAACACAGACTTACTGATCATCAACCCAGCATCCTAACAAAGTAGCCACCATGGTCTTCAATGGATGGCTTATCCTTTCTTGTATTCAACATACTCCTTATACCCAAGACAGTCACTTTGGCTGTGTTTAGACACTTATGAGCTTCAGAGCAAGAGAAGGAAGATATGGCAGTGAAGAGGAGGAGGAGGAGGAGGAGGAGGAGGAGGGGAGGAGGAGGAGGAGGAGGAAAGACCTTTTTTTTGTATCCCATTCCATTTATAAACTGTATATTGTTATACCAGCTGTCTTCTATACCCAACAGCATCTGGCCTCAATATGATGAATGTACTGTATATGCAGGCAAAGACTGCTAGGGTTTAGTAGTTTTCTGGCCCACATACCATAAACATCAGCAAGATTAATGCTTGAATGAATAGAGTCACGTAGAGAGACATGGGGTCAGAAGTGATTTTTTGCCTCAGACCCCCCTTTCCAGCTGTTCTTACTATGGAGAAGTTTGGTTGCTCAATATCAGTAAATATCCTGCTGAATTATAGCTTGACACATTGTCAGTCAGATACTAAAATGGGGTGGGGGGTGGGGTTGAAGTCATCGAGTTATACTAAAACACATCACTGTACTTCTACAAAACATAATATCATTCAGAAATACTTCATTCACATATCTGCACAGTTATGCAAAATTTTCATTCAGAGATTTCATGCCAAAGGAACTCAATGAAATCTTCAATCTGAATCAATCTATTTCATTGGAGCAATTGAAACTTTTAAACAAGTTGAAATGGTTTAATATTCAGTTGCTTTCACGCATCAAGGAAATCGTGTTTTGTTTTCTCCTGAACCAAATGGATACTTCATATTAATTCACAAACTGATGATTTATATTCAAACTGATTGAGTATTGATTTAATACTCAAACTGATGATTTGCTGTAATTCAGCGTTTTGTGATGACTTGTTGGACAGGTCAAAGGAGAAATTTCTGACACATCATCTGTTTTCCATTCTTCAAGTCTCTTCTCTAAAAAAGATAACTCCAGACATGGGCATCATAGTTTATGGATTCTTCTCATTATCAGATGAACGCAATATAGAAGAACAATATATAAAACCAAATCTTTCCCTTTATTTTCTCTCTTAATACCATCTTGCTCTGAATGATTTGGACTGTATCAGCCTCCTCTTTGCTTTCTTGTCCATGAGTTCTTTGCTAATGTTGTCAGCAGTTATCTATTTGTCTCATCACATCAGCAGAAGCAAGCTGCTGATGTGCTGCTGACAAAGGCTTTTGCCACACTATATACACAAAGAGAACTTGAGAGGTTACAGAGACTTTGTAGCTAATTCTTATTAGCTAGATTCCATTATTAATAGAAATCTAAATTTTCAGTGTTGTGTCCTTAATGTCAGCCTCTAATAGCAATAGTTCTTAGACTTATATATCACTTCACAGTACTTTACAGCCCTCTCTAAGTGGTTAACAGAGTCAGTATATTGCCCCCAACAATTTGGCTCCTCATTTTACTGACCTCAGAAGGATAGAAGGCTGAGTCAACCTTGAGCCATTGAAACTCGAACTGTCAAACTGCAGTAAAGCCCCTGTCCCACTGCACCAACAGATGCAAAGAGGATGGAAAACGTTAAAAAACATTGGAAAATGCTATGCATCCATTGTGTACTCATTGCATACGTGTTTCATATGCTCAATCCTTTGAGCATCCGTCCACTGCGATTTCATCCACGCAAGAAGTTTTGAGCTGCACAAAACTTTGTGAACGGATGAACTTTCCGCTGTGTACGATGTAAATCCGTGACATANGCGTTAGTAGCACGGAAATAGAAAGGATGCACAGTGAACAGTTTGCATCCTATATACATCCTCTAGGCTTCCTATGAACATCCGTTTAACATCCCCACTACATACTACCCACATCCGTTCTTTTTCTTTCTTTTCTGTTCTGTTTATGCAAATTTTTGCCACTTTTTGAAGCGGATGACAATGGATGGAGCACTCCCGAAATTTTGCTCATCCGCTGTGTCCTTTTTGCATACCTTTTGCATCCGTCAGCCAGTGGGACCTAGCCTTAAGCAGAAGTAGCCTGCAGTACTGCATTCTAATCACTGTGCCACCACAGCTCTTATAAAAGAGTGTAATGCTATTACTATTGTAATGCCATTCATCACTGTAATAACAATGTAATAATAACTATATAGCAATAACTAAAAAAGGTAGCATGACATTTTTATATTATATTTTTCTCTCTTTCTGAATACATACACTACACAAAGACACCTCACATATATGTGTATGTGTGTGTAAATTACATCATGCATAAATTCAGCATGATTTAATGCTTTTCAACAAAAATAAAGTAATAAATAATATTTTACAACACAAAGGTAAAGGTTTCCCCTGTCCAACTTTAGGGGCTGATGCTCATCTCCATTTCTTACTGAGGGAGCCAACACTGTCTAAAGACACTTCCATGGTCATGTGACCAACATGGCTATATGCCAAAGTCACATGGAACACTGTTACCTTCTCACTGAAGTGGTACTATTTTTCTATTTGCATTGCATGCTTTCGTACTGCAAGGTGGGCAGGCCCTGGGACAAGTAATGGGAGCTTACCCCATCATGTAGCACTCGGGTCTTGAATCTGGGCTGCAAGCTGATAAGCTCAGTGTCTTTAACCACTGAGCCATCACACCAGTGCTGGGATTCAAAAAACATTACTACTGGTTTTATGAGCATGGCTTGGTGGGCGTAGCTTGGTGGGCATGGCAGGGAAAGGATACTGCAAAATCCTGATTCCCTCCCCACTCCTGGGGGAAGGTTACTGTAAAATCCCATTCCTTTCCCACCCTACTAATCTGCTTTTCAGCTCCATTCTCCTGTGCAGGGCAACCAAAGAAGTCCCAGCCGATCAGCTGGGATCTGGGAGGCAGAAAATAGATGGGGGCAGGGCCAACCAGAGATGGTATTTGCCAGTTCTCCAAACTACTCAAAATTTCCACTACTGGTTCTCCAGAACTGATCAGAACCTGCTGAATATCTCCTCTGCATTACACCCCTAATTTACTTTACTTTATTTAAATAAAAAAAACCTGGTAATACTTAAAATTTGATTTTTAAAAGAAGCCCAGAATAATATATGGCTATCCTGTAATGAATGTTGAATTGTGATTGACATGCTTTTCTTGATGTTCACATTGTCATCTGGTGGATCATGTGTCTTAAGGGAGAGAATAAAACATAATAAGTTTCTCAGTAAACTTTTGATGTGTAAACATTCTTCAGTTCCACCTGAAAAGAAGATCTCCCTTTCTTACTTTGCTTGTCACAAACAATGTGAAAAATATTGTCTCCATGCTTCCCTGAAAATTAATTTTGAGTTATATCCCACATTGTATAATCAGCAAAAAAGATGGCTTAGCACAAATAACATTGGTTGTAGCAAAATCTTCTTGGTCCAATTATAAATTGGAAAAAAAAAGTTTCAAGTCAAATATACAAATATTGGGTATATAAATCCTGGGGATATAACTGCAGTGAAATCGATTATGTCAAATACTGAAGCAAGAATGGATGATATCCACTTCTATCAATGTAATGGAAGACAATTTGTTGTGGGAAGAAGCTATGGATAAGTTGAAAAAAAATTAGATGGATACAGCAAATATTTTTATGTAATGTTAATTTTCCCAGGCTGTTGATTTCTTTCCTTTAAAATATGTATTTATTTATTAGCTGAATGGCCATAAAGATATCCAAATCTGCAGAAACTGTGGCACAACAACAACAACAAAAAGACATGCAGACAGCTGAGGTTTAGAACTTGGTTGGAGACCAATTATGATATGATGAGTAAGAAACACTACAACATTAGTAAATAGAAAACAGAGTCCTAGACTTAGTTCATTATAAAGCAAACTCACTGGCTTCTCATATCCATTTCTATTGTTCAAAAAATTATAAATGTTTCAATAGATTGATGTTGTAGTAACTGACCTCCAATTGATTTTAGAAAGAGCAGGCATGGTCATACTCAGTATCAAGGATACAGCTGTAGAAGTGGTCAACAGTATTAAGTATCTGGGGTTGCAGATAACCAACAATCTGAACTGGTCTCTCCACATGTCATCCTTAGTGAAGCATGCAAACCAACATCTGCATTTCTTGTACTGGATGAGAAGAACACATCTTTCTCCTTCTATCCTGGTGACTTTTTACAGAGGCATGATTGGGAGCATTTTAACAAACTGCATCACTGTTTGGTTTGGTGGCTGCAGTGCCTTGGATAGAAAGTCCATACAGAGAGTGGTAAGGACTACCAAGAAAATTATAAGCAGCTCACTTCCTGTCATTCAGCATACAGCTTATAAACGCTTTGCACCTAGAGCTCAAAGCATTGCTAGAGACCCCACACAGTCTGTTTCTGATGCTCACCTCTGGCAGGAAGTTTCAAAGTATTTGTATCAGGACTACCAGATTCTGTAACAGCTTTGTTCCCTAAGCCATCTGCCTGGTAAACTTTGAAGATTTGTTGCCATGTACATATACACATCCAAACTAAACTGTGTTGTTCTCCATGTCGTTTAATATATGTGGGTGTATGCATAATTTTGTATTTATTTGTTCATTTTGTCATATTTATATAGTTGTATATTAGAGGTGAAGGCTTTTTGAGAGCTGTATGCAACAAAATTTCATTTTAATGTATGCCGATTAGTGTAAATTAAAATTGACAATAAACTTATTCTAAGTTCTTAGTCTAAGTCTAATTGTGATAAGTGTTTAAGTTTGCTAACAGGTTCAAGAAGCAAGGTGTAATATAATGGGCCATTTTAGTAGCCTATATGCCCAGATTCATCTTTGGCTCTGAACACATGAAGTAGGAAAGTAGAAAGTCTTTATGTCTACCTGGTCTCAGTTTGCATCAGTGAACACTGTTACATTACATGAGCTATTATTTTAAATTATTAAAAAGTAAAACTTGTGAAAGAGAAGAGGATAATTGACACAAAGAAGGGCTTATGGTATTTGTAAAAATCTTGAGAGTATAACCATAGAACATTTTCAATCTGATTTCAAAATGATATTTAAAAAATAAATGTGCAAATATAGTACCTGTCTGCTAATCTTTAAAGCTCTTCTGGGACCGTGCAGCAACTGTTTAGGGCAGTAACATGGTTTTTGAGAAAGTTATGTTCAGAAAGTTAAGTTTTTGAGAAAAGTACTTACAAAACACTGTTTTACTTACATTTCCATGTTCCCTGGAGCACCTCTTTGGAACCTCAGGTATTCCAGAATTCTAAAGCTGAAGTGGGTTATTTTCTGCTTAATGTTCTTCAACTCCTCTTCAGACATTTTCATGCATTTTATCCAAGCAGGAATCCAATATATGTTTCTCTCTGTTATTGTTCTCTGTGTTATTTTGTTTGGAATAGAAAATTGTTGCAAATTGTAACCCATCTTTGCCATGTGGTTAATTTGATTGTTTAGTACATAAGCACTTCTAAATTGCAGTCGTACTGCTGCTTATCTAGAAAATGAAAGACTCAGCTCTCAGCAAAACCATGGCAAAGAAGATTAAAGTCTGCATCATAACATTTTCCATTCTCATGGGATGAATTTAACATTTGAAATGAGATGGATGAGAATTTTTTTTCCTTTCTTTCCTTAAAAACATACCATATTTTTTTGCACTATAAGATTCTCCAGACCATAAGACGCACCTAGCTTTTGGGCAGGAAAACAAGAAAAATCTGCCTCTGTCTCCCAGCAATTTGCTTTCTTGCAGCAAACAGCAAACAGCCTGGTCAGCTTCAGCACAGCCTGATTTAGCATGAGCAGTTGATTGGCGGTTGGATCAGCCTCTTGGAATACCACTGATCAGCTGTTCCAGGCTATGGGGATTACTCCCACTAATGGCTGCCATCGCTGCCCATGGCTGCTGCCACTTATTGCTGCCTCTGTGCACCCCATTTTTGGCCTCTGTGGGATGCATTTTCTGCCTCCACATATCCTGTTTTTGGCCTCTGCATGCCCCATTTTCAGCTTCTGCATGTCCCTTTTTTGGCCCATTCCAGGTGGCTGGGATCACCACCTCTGCCACCTATCACCAATGATCCCCACCTGGAATGAGCCAAAAATGGGACATGTGGAGGCTGTAAATGGGGCATGGGGAGGCCAAAAATGGATGAAGGGTGGGGTCTAGTGGGTGGCAGAGCTCATTCATTCTATAAGATGCACAGATATTTCCACCCACTTTTTGGGGGAGAGGGGAAGTGTGTCTTATAGTGCAAAAAATACAGTACATAGAAATCTTTGCCAATTATTGAGGCTAAAATAGTGATTGTTTGACTGACAGAAGGTTTAAACTCACCATTCAACTATCATGTTCTCTGAGTTTATCCAATAAATTTAATATATATTGCAGGGTATTTCTCAACCTGTTCACACATTTTTAAAAAACAAAATGTAATACATTGTGCATTCTGATCAAGCCTCCTTCCCCTTCTAGTGCAGCTTTAAAGATGTAAATTATTGCAGGCATTTATATATAAACCACAAACACCTAAAATAACAAGTCCTACACAAATGAAGCTCATGTAGAAGCTTTGATGCCCTAAAAATTTGTGCTATAGGTTTCTGGAAGAAACTGAGGTTTCCTCTAGAAGGGTTCAAATTTAATTGGATGCACTTGCCAGAATCACATATGTGAAATGGCCATGCATATAAATTTGATGATAGATAGACAGATAGATGGATAGATAGATGATGCATACATACATACATACATACATAGAAGCAGTGATGGGGTCAAAAGGGCCCAGCAGAGGAGACTTCTGGTTTTCAGGGTTTAAGCAGCAGGCAGGAATCCACGATCATGCGCGGTTTCTGCCTGGGCTCACCGCCGGAGTGCCCCGAGCCAGCTGGCTTTGGGGCTAAGCCACCCCGTAGAGGTCGGTGAGGATGGGGGAGACTCCAGCAGGCTCGAAGAAAGCCGCATCTTTCCTCCCCAGCTGGCTAAACTCCCTTTCCCAAAGGCAGTAGAGTGGCGGTCAGAAATGGCCGCCTCAAAGAAGCCCTAATCCGGAAAAGAATGTGCAGGAGGAAGAAAGTGCTGAAGTGAAAGTTTTGGCTGACCGGGATAAGAAGAAACAATTA
>BHFT01029400.1:0-10523 GCA_004320025.1 Laticauda laticaudata
TTCACCCCACCGCCGCCGCCGCCGGGGCTCGGCTGGAGAATCTCTGGGTGCCCCCCCGTCCCAAGTTGAGGGCTAGAAGCCACCCGAAGACGCCCTTCCCCGAAATTCGGCCATTCCTGGGAGGTTTTCCCCCGTTCCTAGGAGTGGGACGCGTCTCCGTTCCGGGGACGGTTTGTGGTTTCTGCTCAGTCTCCGCTTCCTCTCGCAGGGGATTGTGGGTAACCTGTCCAGCGGGAAGTCGGCGTTGGTGCACCGCTATCTCACCGGCACCTACGTGCAGGAGGAGTCCCCGGAAGGTGAGTGCCGGCAGCCTTTGGGGCATGCGCGGAGTGGGAACTGGGAAGCCACCCCAGGCCTTGTCTAGCTAGTTCCAAACACGGTGCTGACAAGGAAGGACCCGGCGACGAGTCGCCCGACACCGTCTTTCCCCGCCGTCGACGGCAAAAAGACCCCCTCCTCTTTTGCTCCCGACGGTGGAGGGGAGGGGGGGAGCCCTATTCCCCATCTCCCGTTCCGCCCTGCGCCGTTCCTCCCGAGTCGACCCCTTCGTCTGGCAGNGAGCCCTATTCCCCATCTCCCGTTCCGCCCGGCGCCGTTCCTCCCGAGTCGACCCCTTCGTCTGGCAGCTGGGCGCCTGCGCAAACGGGCTCCGGCTGCTCCTCTTCCCCGCTCGATCTCCGAAGGCAGCTGAAGACCGTCGGGACGGTCCTTGTCTCCGGATGCATGTCCGGCTCTACTCGTCTGTCTGTCCTCCCCCCCCCCCAAAGCCAGGCTGAGGGGGAGGGGGGAATAACCTAAATTCGGCCCTGCGGGGTCCTGGTGCTGTGTTGCCGACAACCTGATCCGGCGTTTTACTCCCTCTCTCTCTGTCTCCATCTCCGTCGCCAGGCGGCCGATTCAAGAAGGAGATCGTGGTGGACGGGCAGAGTTACCTTTTGTTGATTCGCGATGAAGGGGGACCCCCCGAACTGCAAGTAAGGCCCGGTCCGTCCGTCCTCTCCGTCCCTCCCACCCTCCGGTTTCCCCGGCACAAAGCCGGCCGACCGGAAGCTCCCTTACGGGTCTGAGGCCTGGCTTTCCCTCCGCTTCCCAAGTTTGCCGCCTGGGTGGACGCCGTGGTGTTCGTCTTCAGCCTGGAGGACGAGATCAGCTTCCAGACGGTGTACAACTATTACCTGCGGCTCTGCAGTTACCGCAACACTTCGGAGGTGCCCATGGTGCTCGTTGGTACCCAAGGTAGGCCGGGGCGAGGCCCCATCGGTACCCTTCGACCCGACCGCCATTCCCACCGGGAGGGCGAAAAGAGACCTGCAGAGCGACGCCGGGAAGAGGTCCCGTCGCCGGATTTTTCCTTTCGGGCTCCGGCAAATTACCTCCATCCCAAACGGGCCGGGAGGGAGGAGGAGGAGGAGGAGGAGGAGGAGGAGGAACCGCTCGGTTCAAGTCCCGTGGCAGCGGATGTCAACGTTGGGCAACCGGACGTAAACGTCGCGCAACGGTTGGTTGGAACCGCTCGAATCCAATGCCTTTCCAAGCCGCCCGGTTGAGAGCAACCGTCTCTCCTCTTCCTCCTCCTCCTCCTCCTCTTCCCTCCCCCCTCCCCCCGCTCCCCCGCGCAGATGCCAATCAGCGCCACCAACCCCCGGGTGATTGACGACTCCCGGGCCCGGAAGCTCTCCAACGACCTGAAGCGTTGCAACCTACTACGAGACGTGCGCTACCTACGGGCTGAACGTGGAACGGCGTCTTCCAGGACGGTAACGGCGCCAGGGAAGCAGGGAGGGAGAAGGAAGCGGGTGGAGGGGCGGGGGAAACCCTTGTCCCCGCGGGACAATTCCCCGGGACACCCGGCCTGAACCCCAACCCCCGTCTTCTCCCACCCACCCCCGCCTTCTCCTCCTCCCCGTAGTGGCCCAGAAAGTGGTGGCCTTGAGGAAGAAGCACACGTCTCATCGGGCCCTGCAAAGTCGCTGCCAACTCGCCCAGCCACTCCTCCGTCTCGGCCACCTCCGTGCCCACCGTCCACATCAACCAGGTGGGCTGAGCGGAGAGGGGGGGGTGGGGGGGGAGGGAATGGCGCGCGGCTGCATGGCGTTGCCCCAGTTTTGTGTGCCCAGGCCCGCCAACGGGGGTGGGGCTTTCAGCGACTACTCGTCCTCGGTGCCCCTCCACGCCCAGCATCAGCCAGCGGGACCTCCGGATCGAGACCATTGCGGCCTCCAACACCCCCACCCCCATCCGCAAGCAGTCCAAGCGCCGGTCTAACATTCTTCACAGTGAGTCCTGGGTGGCCGGGGGGGGGTGGGGGAGGGCGGCGCGGGAGCGACAGCCCAGTTTGCAGGCCCTCCCTCTCTCCGTGGGAGGGGGCCGGCCTTGTCCAAGACGGGCCTCGACTGGCGCCACCTGATGGGAAGCCGCCTGGGGAGTTCTGACTCGTCTCCCGGGGTGGACAAACCAGTGAGGCCGCTCCGCTCGCCCCGAAAAGCTCCTCTCGGAGAAGAAGACGAGGTGGGGGAGAGGGGGCCTTTGCCCTCCCAGCGACTCCCTCCTGCCGCGCTTCCGCCCCCACACCGCACCACCTCCCACCTACCCAATTCCCGTCCCTGCTTCATGCATCGGCCGCCCCCTTGCTCCCCCGTCGTCCTCAACATCAACCCGCAGAGTTTCGGGGCTGGGGCGGAAGGACTCTGGGTTGCAGGAACGGGGTGGGGAGGGAAGCCTTAGGGGGAGGGGAGGTGTATTTCCCCAGTCCTGAAGACCCCTCCATCGGTGACGACAACGTGCCCCCCCGAGTTCGTACGTCCCCGTGATGCGCTGGCGTTCAGATGCCCCAAATGAGTTTTTTTTGGGGGTTAGGGGGAAGAGGGGAGCTCTCATCGCGGGGAGACCCCAAAGAGCCGCACCCCACACCCACAATACAACACACACCTCTTTCCCTCTGGGCAACGTGGGTGAAGGCTACGGGTGGGAGGGAGACCGGCCCTCCATCTGACGTCCTCGTGTGAATGCGCTGCCCTCCTCCCGGATCCATGCTTTGCTGGGGAGGGGGCGGTCCTCTGCTCTGTTGTGGCTCTCTGCCTTTCTTCATGGCTCTCGCTCGCTCCGCTCGCACCACTCCCTCCTGCGGCTGCTGTCCCCATCGCTCGCCTCGCTCCGCTTTGCGCGGCGCGAAGGGAGCGAGCTCACCTGCTCCGTGGGCTTGGTGGCTCGTGGCTTTGAGACACTCCCATGCTTTCCCACGACGTCCGTTAGCGTCCGTCCGTGCGTGCCTCGCTCGACTCCGGACGCCAGGTTGTAACCAGCCGGCTCCGGAGGAGGGGAGGGGAGGAGGTGGGGGAGGCTTCCAGGGACAGCGTGCGGTGCTTCCCGCCCCCCCCCCAACCCCGCTCTGCGAGCCGAGTTGCTCCTCCGTCCTCCTCCCCGTGCCTGCTGCTTTTCCTCTCCCGAGCGCTCGCCCGAGGCTCCCGACGAGGGTGGCGGCGGGGATTGGTCCAGCAAGAGGGACCGGTGCCTGCTTTCTGCGCTTCGCTGGCTGCCGCTGAGCGGCGCGTCACGGCGCCCTCCCTCCCTCCCTCGCTAGGCTTGCGACGCGTCTCTCGCGTCCGTCCGGCTTCTAACGCGTCCTCGTCCCTCTCTTCTCATCGCCCAACGTTGCAGATCTGCGCCAATGTTTACCTTTGCGTCCACCAACGGCCTTTTCCAAAGCCCTTACCGGTTTAGGAAGAAGCAGCCACCGCTCAACCCCTCTACGACCCCCTCCCTAAGCCCGTCCGCCCGGCTTTCCCCTCCGCCGCAAGGCCGCTTCAAAATACCAAATTCTCTCCCTTCTCCGTTGCCTCCAGGGCCGGATCCGGGCAGGCACTGGGAGTGATCTCCGATTAGTGGCTGCCCCGTCGCCCTGCCTGCCTGCCTGCCTACCTGCCTGCCTGCTCTCGCCTCGCTCGGGTCCCCTGACACGCAGGAGAACGCAGGAAGCCTCTCTGTTACCCAGCACCCACCCCCTCCTCCCGCACCCCGCTCCGTAAAGCTCTGAGCGCTGGCACTTATAACCCGGAGCTCCTGGCGGCGACGGCGGCATCCTCGGACGGACGGACGGAACCGCCGAAAGGTCCCGAGACGGAGGGGGCCGAGGGACGCCTTTTGCTGCTGTTTCCGGCGCCCGCTGTTTTTTCCTTCTTTTTTTTGTCCTGCCTCGCCTTCCTTTTCTTCCTCCCGCATAGGACTCTCTCCTCCTCCTCTCTTCTACTTCGTCTCTTCTTTGAGCCAAGCGGGCGGCTGAGGCTTCCCGCTTCCTTCTCCCTCCTTCGGAGCAGGGTCGGACGGGCCCCGCCCTCTCTCCGCTCCGGAGGTGGCCGGGCTGTAATGTGGCCCGCGGGACGGACGACGGACGAAGGACCGGCTGGCGGGGGAACGGCCGCGACGATTGGAGCGCTGCCAGCGGCTTTGCCACTGGGTGTGGTTCTGTGACCGTCGCAATCGATTGGTGCCGGGATTCTCGCGCGCGACCTCTGCTCTCTCCTCTCCTCTCGCCGCTGTGTCGAAACGCCTCTCAACGGACTGTACATCCCCCCGCTTTGATTTATGGACCCCTTGATTTTATTGGTGATGACTTCTCTCCCTCCCTCTCCCCCCTCCCTCTCTCTCCTCTCCTTCTCCTCTCTCTCTCTTTCCCTCCTCTCCTCTCTTCCCTCCTCTCCTCTTCTCTCTCTTCCTCTTCTATCACTTTTCCGCCCTCTCTCTCCTTTCTCTCTCTCTGCTTTTCTCTCTCTTTCGCTCCCCGTCTCCCTTTCTTTCCCTCGCTCCTCTCCTTCCTCCCTCTCCTCGCTCTCTCTCCTCTCCTCTTTCCGCTCCCTCTCTAATCACTTTCTCTCCTCCTCTCTCTCCCTGCTTTTCTCTCTCATTCCCTCCTTCTCTCCTCCTCTCCCCTCTCTGTCCCTTCTCTATCTTTTTCCCTCCCTCTCTGTCCTCTTTCCGCTCCCTCTCACTTCTCTCTCCTCTTGCTTTTCCCCTCCCTCTCTCTTCTCCTCCTTCTTTTTTTATCCTCTTCTGCTTCTCTCTCTCTTTCCCTCGCTCCCTCCCTCCTGTCCTCTTTTTCTCTCTTCCCTCCCTCGCTCTCTTCCTCATATTCTCTTCTTTACCTGTCCCTCTCTTCCCTCCCTCTCTTCTTTCTCTATCCCCCCTCCCATTTCCTCGATTCTCTCTCTCTCCCGCCCTCTCCTCTCTCTCTCCCTCACTCTTCCCTCCTCTCACTCTCCTCTTCTCTCCCTCCCTCTCCCTTTCCCTTCCTTTCTCTTCTCTATCCCTCTCTCTCTCTCTCTCTCCTCTCCTCTCTTTTTCCTTCCCTCTCCCTTTCTTTCCCTCCTCCCTCTCTCCCCTCTCCTCTTTTCTTCTCCTCCGCCCTTCCCTCTCACCTCTCCCCTGCCTCTTCTCTCTCATTCCGCTCCTTCTCTTCCTCCTCTCCCTCTCTGTCCCTCTCTCTTTTTTCCCTCCTCTCTGTCTCTTTCGCCTCCCTCTCTCTTTCTCTATCCCTCCCTCTCCTTTCCTCATTCTCTCTCTCTCCCGCCTCTCCCTCTCTCTCTTTCCTGCACCTTCCCTCTCTCTCCTCTTCTCATTTCGTCCCCCTTCCTCTCACCATTTCCCTTCCTTCTCCTGTTTCTTCTATCCCCTCCTCTCTCTCTCTCTCTTCCCTCCCTCTTTCTCTGTCCCTCTCTCCTCTCTCTCTCCTCTCCCTTCTTTTCCTCCTCTCCCTTTCTTTCGCTCTCTCACCCTCTTCCTCTTTTCTCTCTCGCCCTCCCGTCTCCTCTCACCTCATCCTGCCGCCTGTTCTGAAGTGTAAAGTAAAGCTGTTCGTGTTCGATGCTCTTTTGTTAAAGCTGACCTCCGCGACAACACTTTGTAAGGTGCCACTTGGTGTTCGCCCAATAAACGGTTGGACTGAGCAGGGCTGGTTGCTCTTCTTCCGGCTTGCGGCCACCCCCCCTCCACCCCCACCCCGTTGCCGCACCGCTCTGCTTTCCTGCTCCCATCCATCCCGCTCTTCGACTGCCTCCCGCCCGCCTTCCCGGGGCCTGTGGGATTGTGTTATGTGTATTATGTGGTGTGCGTGTCTGTTCCAAGCTGGGCTGCCGGCGGAACCCGGGAGGGGCAGGGGGAGGGAGCCCGGGGGGGGGTGTGGTGGCCTCCCAACCCCCGTCTGCCCCACCCCCCGCCACCCCACAACACGGCCACTCACCTTCTCCACGGGGGGGTGTTAACGCTTCACCTCTCTCTTCCTTCTGCTTCCAGTCTCGGAAAGAGCCCCGAAATCGAGCGGAAAGCCCCCGAGAGTTAAAGGCGGACATGATTGGCAAGCGGGCGGGCCAATACCCATTAAGCAGGTTGGCATTTCTCTCACCCCACCCTCTCTCTCCCGCCACCCCACCCACCCCACCCCCCGAAGGCCCCCGTCCTCCCCCAAACCCCCTTCCCGGGCTCTTGGGGAGGAGCCGCCTCCGTGTCGGGAAGGGGAGGGGCCCGGCTGTTTCTCCATGCGGTGGTGTTTTTGCCGTTCGGCCCGTTCTGCCTGTTCCTCCGTGTGTGTTTTTCCTTGTGGTGCCGGGCGGACAAAAGGCACGCGGGGTGGGCGCATCGCCCGGCCGCTTCATCCTGACTTTGCTTTGCCTTCATGGAGGGAAGGGGAGGGGAGGGAAGGGACGGGAGGGAGACGACCCCGGTTGCTGAGGTCTCTAGCCGGTCCTGGAACGCACATGGGGGGGAGACGAGAGGGGGGGGGGCGGAAGAGACAGAGGGAGACGAGGAGAGAGGGAGGACAGAGGGCAGAGGGATGGAGAGAGAGAGGGAGAGAGGAGAGGCTGGCCCTCCCTCTCTTTCCCTCTCTTTCCCCTCGCCTCTCTCCTTCCTCTCGGCTTACCTGCATCCAACGGGGACTCCTGGGAACGGGGGGGGGTGTGTGTGTGTGTGTGGAGGGAGGGAAGGGACGCGAGGAGCCAGGCCAGGTGTGGCGATTTGAGGGGAGGCGTCCGCCCTCCCTCTCTCCCCCCCCCCCTCCGGCGAGAAGCCAGCAAGAGCGGTCCCCTGGGACGGACGGACGAGACGGTGAGAAAAGCTCCGTTCCGTGGCCGAGGTGCGTGTGTGCCGCGGGGCTCGGGGCGCCTCTCTGTTCCACCTGCCTCCCCGTGAAGCCGGGCCTGGGGTGTTGTTGGGGGGGGGGGGAGAGGGGGTTAGGGAAGGTGCAAGTAGGGTCTCCTCCTCCTCTTCCTCCTCCCTCCCTCCTCCTCCTCCTCTCCGTCCTCCTCGGAGGGGCGAGACCGGGCCTCGTTGCTGGGCGCTTAGATTACATTTAAATTGCCATTTGCCATTTTCGCAATCAATCGCGACTTTACAATTAAGTTTTGGTGTTAAAAATTTTCGGTGGGGGGGGGGGGCGGAAAGTGCTGCGGAGGGAGGCTGCGTGGTGGTGTGGCTGGTGTGTGGTGGTGTGTGTTGAAAGCGGTCCTGGGGGTGCCGTTGTCTGCCTGGCTTCATTACCCCGGATATTGTCGCTGCTGCCGCCGCCGCCGCCCGCCTGCTGCCTCCGCAAGTGGGCAGGAGGGAGGAGGGAGGGGTGGCCCACTCCCACCAACGCCGGGCCCGGGGGAATTGGGAAGCGGGGCGAAGAAGAGAGAAGAATATGGAGCTTTCCTGCTCTGCCTGGGGGGGGGACGGGGGGAGAGGGAGGGGAGGGAGGGGCTGCTTTCCGGGGGGGAGGGGGGGAGAAAGGCGAGAAAGTCACAGGTGCCCTTTTTTGGGGGGGGGAGGGAGGGCGAGAGGGCCCCTTCTGCAAGGAACGAGGGTACGAACTCAGGGTCTGCAGGACGACGAGCGGCTTTGGCGGGACGGAGCCTGCTTCTGGTTTACGGCCGGCCTAACCTACCTGAGCCCCCGACGCACACACACACACACACACAAGACGCGCACACTCCGGCCAACCCTAGCAGGGCAAGACATCTCTCCTTCCATGCGACGAGCGTCGGATCCCGTTCAAATCCCTGTCCGGGATCTTATTTCGGGCGTCCCGCAAGAGGAGCCCCACGTTTCGTTTCGGTGGGCGGCTTGAAAAGGGTTGGGACGTCTCCGCATGGACGCTGGGACGCATCGTTGCGCGGGAGGGGGGGGTGGGCGCGGCGGGTCCCTCTTTCCTGGGCAATCACCGACCGGCGAGAAGAAAGGGGGGGGCCACCCCCCCCATCCCCCCATCCTCCGCAGAGCTGAGATCCCGAGGCAACTCCGTGGCTCGTATCCAGGACGGGACGGGAAAGGACACGCTACCTCCCTGCTGGACGACCGCTCCGCCGCGCAGCCAGAACGAAGGCCGGCTTCGGTTTTCGGGGAAGGGGTGGGGCGGGAAAAGAGCCGCCCTCCGACGAAGTTCGCGAGAGCGCTTGGAAGAAGGGAGGGAGGCGAGACGGGGCCGAGGTCCTGTTGATGTCCGGCCCTCTTCGTCCGCAGGGCGTGCTACTGAAACGCAGCGGGAAGTCCCTGAACAAGGAGTGGAAGAAGAAGTACGTGACCCTCTGCGACAACGGTGTCCTGACCTACCACCCCAGCCTTCATGTGAGTCTTTGGCGTGGGGCCGGGGTAGGGCAAGCGGACAACCTGGCAAGGGAGGATGTGCCCGCCTCGCCCGGTCTCGTTCGCCGGGGACACCCCATCTTTTCTCGCTTCCGTTTGTGCCCGGAGAGGGTGGCCTTGCCCGACGCCCAGCTGGGCCTAGGACTTTCCCCCCGCTCTGCCCGCCAAAGGGCAGGATGGCACCCGCGGCTCGTTGCCAATATTCTGCTTCCCCCCCCCCCCCNCCCCCCCCAACGTTAACGCCTGAGGTGAGGAGAACGAGGGGTACCTACACCAGTCTCTTCCTCCTGACTTGGGGGTTCCCCCACCCCCGTCCCGCCGAGGATATGCGGAGGCGTGGGCGACGGGCGAGGACGGACGCCTGGCAGCGCCTCCCGTTCTGCAGCCACCGAAGCCATTCGCACAATCACCTTCTGTTAATTCTATCTGCAACATCAATTAAATTGTTTGTGGAAGCTAATTGAATGTGGCTTAATCACACATCTTAATAGCTTTCCACGCTTTGAACTCGTCGTTAATTCCCGTCATAAAAGGAAATGAGAGAACGGGCTTTGCCGTAATTAGCGAGGATCGGCTCGGGGAAGGAATTGCTGTTTTATGGCCACGGCAGTCGAAGGCGGCGAGCGTTGGGGGTGACCGAGCGCGGATGGCAGGGGAGGCCCGCGCGGCAGCGGGGAGGCCCTGTCGCCGGAGCGCCCAGCCGCGACCAAGGCTTCTGCTGAGGCAGGGAAAGCCTGACCCCCCACAACACCCCACAACACCCCACAACACCCCACAACACCCCACCCTGGTGGGCTTGGGCGAGCGGGGAGGCAGGAGGACGGAAGGAGCTTGTGCGGCGGGCGAGCGGCTGCTCGACTTGTCCTCCCAAAGGAGACTGAGTCAAAAGTGGGGGTAGGCGGAGATGAACTCACCGAATCTACCCCGACGACGGAGGGGGGGATAGAGGGGGGTCTCGTGTCGCCAGCTGAGGGTCGTGTGTGTGTGTGTCAAAGCAAGGGAGATTGGGGGGCAGGGGAGGGCGGCCCCCCAATCCAACCTGTCCTCCCTTCCTCCTGCCTCCCCACCCCTAGGACTACATGCAAAACGTCCACGGGAAGGAGATCGATTTGTTGAGGACGACGGTGAAGGTGCCCGGCAAGAGGCTGCCCCGGGCGGCAAGCGCCGCCGGACCCGCCGCCTCTGTCCCCAGCGCCAGCCCCAAGACCAACGGCCTGGCCAAGGAGAGGAGTGTTCTGCCCTTCCCCGGCGGATCCAGTAAGGGCCCAGGGCTGTGCGGGGTGGGGGGGTGGGGAAGGGATCGGGGAGGGGAAAGGTTTGGCGATCCTCCTGGCTGGGATTGCAAGGGGGGCGGGAGGTGGACAGTGGTGGCAGGCCCGTCCCTGGCACAGTCCTCCTCCTCCTCCTCCTCCTCCTCCTCCTCCTCCTCCGGCGGCCCTAATGGGATCTGGCAAGGCAGGAGGCGGCGGGGGAAGGAAAGGGAGGAGACGACGACGTGCGGCTCTATTAACGGTGTTCCGTGTCTAATTAAATGCAAATCACCAGCATTAAATCCCCATTACGGCTGAGCATCGGCGAAGCCCTCTTGAAGTTGGGAAGGAGGAGGAGGAGGAGGAGGAGGAGGAGGAGNATCCCCATTACGGCTGAGCATCGGCGAAGCCCTCTTGAAGTTGGGAAGGAGGAGGAGGAGGAGGAGGAGGAGGAGGAGGACGAGAAGCAGCGGATGCCACGGGTGCACGCGGCCCGATGTTTGTCGCGCGAGAAGCCCCTGGCCCGGACCACTCTTCCCCCCGGACGGGGCTCGGAGGGCCAGTTCGGGTGACCGTGGGAGCTCTTGGGTTGCCCCTTACCCTCCCTCTCTCCTCGTCCGCCTTTCTCGTTCTGTGGGGCGCCTACCCCCTACCCTCCCTGTC
>BHFT01029401.1:0-10536 GCA_004320025.1 Laticauda laticaudata
GACCCTAGCACTTAAGGATAAAGAATCATCAGAATATTACAAGAGCTGGGAATGTTGGTATGATTGGATAGAACAAAATAGATAATATGATAGTAAACATTATTAAACCATAAAGGAGGTAGTAACTATATACTTGCATTAAGATTTAATTGTAAATATGACACCAATAATAACAAATAAGGAACCACAAACTGTCGACAATGGAATTGCCTTTTATTTGTTATTTTTTTCTCTATTTTTCTTTGTTGTGTATGTGCTTGTTCATTTATTTTAATGAAGTTTGTTTTAAAAAATAAAATCAAATCTATCCCAAGAACTAATAGCATTGGAAAAAATGTACATGATTCAAAAATATGTAACTTCCCCCCACATAACTTTCTCTGTATCAGTACTGGGTTCATCAATAGAAAAAGGGGTATTTAAAAGGTTTTCAAACAATGAACATCATTGTGTCATTCAGAATTCAGGTTTTCTTTAAGCATCTCAAAATAACAAGTAATAGTTAAAATGCATGAAAGCAAGGAAGGAAGGAAGGAAGGAAGGAAGGAAGGAAGGAAGGAAGGAAGGAAAGGATGAGCTCGAATTTTGCTCTTTCTCCTTCAGGCCAGAAAAAACACACAAACTGTTTTTCGTTCGGAAACCACATGAGGTAGACCGGGTTTCCAACAACATAAAGGCTTTATTTACACTCAGTCATTAAACAGGAACATTTTTGGCTGGCAGCGCGAGGCCAGCCTTTTATACAGGCTGGCCTGCCTGCTTGTAGCCTAATGGCATTTCTTAAATTTGCCGCCTTTCAGCAGTCTTTGATTGGTTCCGTAGTGGAACCAATCGCAATGCTTAGTTTTCTTAGCCGATAAATCAGAATTTGTAGATTTGGAGTCAATGCATGTTAGCATATAGAATACTCCCTCCCCTCTTAGTGTCAGTTCCGTACGTGGTGAGCGTAGTTCCTCGCAGGTAGGTGGGTGCTTTTCCGGACTGCGACTGGACTCTGCGCGGTCATTCTTAACAGGAAGACTTTCGATCGGGTTGTAAGGAATGGGTCTGGCTGTTGTCTTCTGTCCTTCTCCCTGGAAACGTCTGGAAGGGTGAGTACCAGCCATTTTACCAACTGCCTGAGTTGCTTAGGCCGGCGGTTTTTTGCCGCTCCTCCCTGTTTCGTCTGGGCAGGTCGAGCTGGCCTGGCTGGCCCCTTCCGATGGGCTATTGACGTAAGTCTCTCCAAACAGTGAGTCTTTTATTTTGCTCTTTTTGATTCTATGGTTTCATTGTCCTTTGGTTTTAAAACGGTTCTTTTATTTACTTCTCCGGCCTTTCCCCCTCGGCGCCATGGTTGTGCAATTCGTGCGTTTTGTGGCGAATTGGTTTGTATGTACTGTGGTTCTTTCTATATGATGCCGGACTCGAAGCTGGTCTAAGGTGACGCTTCCATTCCCTGCTCATCCTCTACTGTTAAATAACGGTAGGATTTGGGGCCTGTGATTTGAGTAATCTGTCCCAGGTAGGCCATAGATGGTTCCCCTGTGAAATTTTGTAGCGTATTACCAATCGCCTATGTTCGAATTTGTCTAATCTAGTAGAGGAGTCAGTGGGGGTTTTTCTGGAGTAAATTTGGGTGTAGTTATCAAGGTTTGATCTTAACTTACGGCCCCAGTAAGTAATTTGCTGGGGATTATTGGTTTTACGGTACTGGGCATTAATTGCTGGAGTGTGAGCAAACGGTTTTACTTTCTGTTGGACATACTCCGGGCGTCGCATTCTTTCTAAAACCTTCCTTAGTAGAACGCGGACCATTCTCCAGCCCTGCCGTTTCACGGGGTCCCGCGGTTAGGTGCATGTTTTATGCCTAGGGAGGCTAGGTATTGCTGCAAAATGTGTATGCTGGGTTAGCTATGGTCTCGATTATCGGAGAACAAGAACGTCCGGTAGACCTTGGGTGGGCAAAAGGTTGTCCAGTTTTTTTATTACAGTTTCTGTTGTCGTTGAATGGCATAAGCTTTTACTTCAACCAATTAGAGTATGGCATTCACGAACAATCAGAAAGGTATGTCCCTTTGGTAGGACCCACGAAGTCAATGTGAATCTTGACCGAAGGTCTCCGAGGGGTTTCCCAGTCCTTAAACGGTGCTTTTGGTGGGGACCGGTCCTAATTCCCTGGCATTTGTTGCACGAGCTTACCAATGAACTCTAATGTCCTTATCATACCGGACCACACATAACTTCTGGCAAGGCTTTCATCTTTACTAGATTCCGGTTGCCCTTCATGTAACAACCTTAAGTACCCTGGGTTCTAAATTTGGTTGGAAATGACCACCCGTATCAACACCACAACAAACACCTACCCTTTTGAATTGAAAGTTCAGTCTGTCTGACGGAAAGGTTTTAAAGGCTTTCCAGTTTTTTGGTTCTCCGGCCAGCCTTTACCTACCGCAGCTAAGAACGCGGGCAGTCAATGAGTCTGTTTGCGGTGGCTCTTGGCGACATCATATAGTCTGAAATGGGTAGATCGGGCAGAGTCTAATTTGTAGTGGTTGTCATTGCTGGTGGCCGGGATCTTTATTCAGTTGCTGGTAAGGGTGCTCTGCTCAAAAGCGTTGCATGGGAGATTTGTTCCCTTGGGCGATGTGTCCAGAGGTAGGGAATACGGAAGGAGAGGTGATGCCGACATCTGGCGCAGCTTAGTACCATTCTTGGGGACAGTAGTATTGAGGTGTGGTTGTTTCCGCCAAGAATCCCAATAGCAGTTTGTGATCGCGTTATAATTTGAAACGTCCGCCCATATAAGTATTCGGGAAAGCGGTTTTACTCCAGGCGACTTAATTGCTAGGGCTTCCCTGTCCAGTTGGCTGTAATATTCGCTCGGTTTGTTGAAGATGTCCTAGAAATAATATGCGAACGGGTGCATTCTCTTGCGCATCAGGAAGTTGGTGGCTCAGGATGGCACCTATCTCCGGGTATGGTGAGGCGTCGCAAGTCACTCTTAATGGCAGAGTGTTGCTTAAAGTTGGATTGAGAAGTGTTTTGTTGAAGTTTAGCAAGCTTTTAATATTGTTTGGTTGAAGGTCCTCTTTCTTTTTTATACCCAAGTCCAATTTGCAGTTTTTGTCTAATAAGATCCGGTGGCAACGGTTCTGCGTATTAGTGGCTTGTTTGGAGGAATACATTATAGAAATTAATTAGTCCCTAAAAATGCTTGTGTAGTTCGGTTTTGTTTCTGTGGGTTCAGGTGCTTTCTTTGATTGCTTTAACTTTTTTGTACTGATGGGGTTGGATACGCCTGCTCCGTCTATTGAATAGCTCCAGGATATTCGACGCTATTTTTTTATGTAGGCAGCACTTTTCTCTTTTTTTACGGCTTGGGAGGCCAGATTCTGCTAAATTTTTTAAAGACTTCCTGAGTCTGTCTGTCTTAATTGCGTCTCATCACTGGCAAAGATTAGGAAACGGCCATCAAAATAGGGAACGACTCCTTGTTATGCCATTTAGAAGGGCGTTCCATCAAACTGCTGGAACGACGCCTGGGGCCACGCCTTACTTCCGAAAGTTGGAGTGGCGTGACATTTGAATGCACCTTGAATGGGTGACTATAGTTTGTGCTTCTGCTGTTTCTGGGTCCGCACTGGAGTTGTTGATAGGCTTGGCCATAGTCGAGTTTAGCAAAAAACCTTGGGCCCTTTACCCAGAGAGTGAAGCAAATGCTGGAACTACTGCAGCCGGGTATGCGCTTGGTTGTAAAGAGTGGGTTCAGGGTAGCCTTATAGTTCACCACAGATTCCTAATGGACCCGTCAGGTTTTTATGGGTGTGACGATAGGCGTTTCCCACTTGGCATGGTCCACAGGTTTCTAAGCATCTCCCCTGGCTATTAGTTTTGTCTAGCTGTTCCTCGTAACGCTTGCCTTTAGTGGCAAAGGGAACTGCGCCTGGCTTTTATTCTGTTGTGGGGTGTATTTGGGGATCTAGACTAAAAAAGGAAATTGGGGGTTGGGTGGGGGAGTTCCCGATACTTGCCAAGTGAGGCCATCAAAAACGTCCTGGAATTCCACAGGACGAGGTCATCTTCCCAGGCTTAGTTTTTGTTTTAAGAGGTTTTTCCCCCCCCCCCACCCTTTGGGAATTTCCAATTCCCGGGTCATCGCCGATGCCCAATTGGTGCAAACGCATTCGAGTGCGCCAGGAAGGCTCGTCTGTTTCGGCGACTATAGTCAGCCGGCAGCATTTTTGTTGTGTTTTGTTTATAGCAACCCAAAAATGTCCCATGCGACTACAGGGATGTCGGTTTTCCTGGTAGTCTTTGAGGATTAGTAGGTTGTTTTTGTAATCTTTCGGTTTTGATGTGTCCTGGACTAGCTGTTTTATTGTGTTCCCACGATCATAGAAAGGAAAGGACCGCCCCCGGTCCACTTCCATCTTGCAGGGCTTTCCCTTCGATTTTTACAGTTAACTGTTAACCTTCTTTTCCACTTTCTGCTGAACGCTCCTCACTATAAGTGACAATTTGGTGTGTATTGGCTCGGCTTTCTTGTTGCCACTTTCTCCTCAGCTCGTTTAGGCTCCAGGCTTGTATTGGGGAATTTCGCATCTCGTAGGGCTATATGCTCTTCTTTGGTGTTTCTGGCAGACCTTTTCGATATGCCTCTCTGCAGATGCCTGCAAAGAATAGGCAATTGAGAAATCTGCATTCGGCTTTCGGGCATGGTTTCCTTTGAGCCAGCGCATTCCCACCCATTCCTTCTTTCGTGCTCTTTTTGTTCGTGAATAACGGTGGATCTCGTTGTCTTTCTCACTCGGTTCGATGGCATCTCCCGACGTGCTTCATAGTGGAGGTGGTTGGTAGGCTGCTTTCTGTCTTTGGCTGGGGTTTGTTTCTTCGCTGTGTGTTTCAATCTTCTTCATTGTGACCGCCGATTTCTTCGCGGCTTCGGTGGCCGTTGGCTTCCATGATGGCTTCCTGGTTCACTGGTGATGTTTGGGGGCTTGTGAGTAAATTTACATCTGTGCATTTGGGTCTCTTGCCATACACCACATGATCCCTCATCGCTTCATCGATGTTCAGGAAATCACACTCACCCTATTTGCCTCAAGCACAATGAAATTGGCGACGGTCTCTCCCTCTCTCTCTGTGGTCTCTGTGGTAAAATTCGTGTCGCTTTATTAGATTTGACACCACCAGGAGCGTAGTGTGCTTTGATAATTCTTTGCAATTCTGGCCACGTTAGTTTGTTTAACGTCTCGGGGCTTGCAAAGGGCTTTGCCCATCTTGACTACTTGTTTGGTGCAGGTGGGTTAGGAACACAGCTCACTTGCGTTGCTCCTGAAATGTCTTCCATTTCAATTGCTCTCTCCAGATAACATTTGGAAGCGATCTGTCATATGACTCCCAATCCTCTTCCATTAGGATTGAAGGGTGCTGGCGGTGCGTTGTTTCCAGGCATCTCTGCTGGCGTCTGGGCCTTCTTATCAAGACCAGGCGTGCAGTTTCGGCGTTCAGGAGCGATCATCCTCGTCGCCAGTGTTTTGTTCGGAAAACACACAGAAGGTAGACCGGGTTCCCAACAACAAAAGGCTTTATTTACACTCCGTCATAAACAGGAACTTTGGCTGCAGCCGAGCCAGCCTTTTATACAGGCTTGGCCATGCCTCTTGTAGCTATGCATTTCCTTAAATTTGCCGTGCCTTTCAGCAGCTCTTTGGATTGGTTCCTAGTGAACCAATCCAATGCTTAGTTTTCTTAGCCAATCAGATTTGTAGATTTGGAGTCAACCATTTACATATAGAACACAAACAAAACACAATATGAAGTTGCCTCTTGAAAAATCAATGTTGGTAAAGTAACATAAATTTCTAACCTCCATTAGTCCATATTTTGCTGCATAATTATTTAATTGAACAGAAACTTTAATAGGATGGAATAATTTTTCTTATCTGGCTTTCAAGTAGCAATGAAGAAGACAGTGCAAATGGAGCACCTCAACTTCATTAAAAATGAAGCCTTTTTGTTTGCAATTCGATGTTCATGGTTTCAGTATCCTTGCTTATTTACCTTTATTTACAGGTGAAATCTTCCTTCAATTCTGCATCTGAACCTTTTCAGAGTGAACTTTGATTGCTTCATTTACCATTTTTTTATTTATACTGATACATTTACTAAACCCATAAGATAAAATTGCAAAGACCATTACACACAATAAATAGGGAGTTTTAATTCATTTATTCCCCAACTTTGAAATAAATGTTCACCTTTAAGCTTCTGTATAAGTTTTTTTAAGTACAATTTCCATTGTATTATTATTGTGTGAAATAATAGGATGTTTATTTGATCTTAACTATCTTCTAGAATATCTTTTAAGTTAATCTCAAAACAATGGATGAGCTGTAGCTGTTAAGTTGAATTATTGATTGTCTGCATGTTGATTGTCACATGTCTCTTATGACATGAACTTCACAGGAGAATAATGGAATGAATTGCAAAACGCTTTGTCTCTGAACATTTAAATTCATTATTTAAGTTATCCTTTCAGGAAGCCTAAATCAATACTTGCAATGACAAATTCAATCCCATCTCCCCCATAGCCATAGATCTGTTTCAGTTAATCAAGCCAAATCACCCAAGGTCCTTACTTTGTCAACACCTCTCCTTATTTGATATAATCGCCTTATCTTACCTGCCTTGCTCCTCAATAATAAGGATTATTAATGAATGATGTGTAAGATAAAACCCATTTTTATATACATCTTTGAATTTCATTAGCTAAACACTGCATCTCATAATATCTCAGATATTTTCCTCCCTTTCTTCCTCCCTCCCTCCCTCCCATCTTCTCTCTCACTCTCTTTAATTAATTGCTTCATTAGGTGCCATCAAATTATTTCTGGCTCCTTGCAACCACATAGATATATTTTCTCCATGATGATTTACCCCAAACTATTCTTTCAGGACTCCCAATGGTATTTATCCCCACTGTAGCTGACTTCCTTTTTGAGAAAAGCGTAGAAATCCTAATAGATGGGAAAATGTTTTCACATTAGGTCTAATTGCTATACAGATCCCAAGGGAAGTTTTGGTTAAGATTATATAAATACAACTTATTTCATATTTGGTATCTCAACATGTCCTACTTGTTATTAGACTGGGTAAGTAGAAGTTATAAGTAATAATTTTTCAATTTAAAAAAAACAACAAAGTAAGCAGTAAGTTTACAAAGTAAAGTAAGTTGAGAGTCTGCATATGAATTATAGAATGGATGAATGGATAACTAAAAATTTATTCTGTATTATTTTTGCATCAGTTTCCATCAGTTCCGAGAGATGGTATAGGAAATATAATTAAATCTTTGCTGATACTATTCTATTTCTCTTCCTTCTCTTTTTTAAAAATATTGCATAGTTTTCATCAAATGACTTTTTATTTAAAAAAAGGGTACTTTATATGATTGATCTTCTTTTTGACAAAGGAAATAGTATTTCCAAATGAAAGTATCCATATCACATTAATAAGAAAATCATAGCCATTTTTTTACTATTCTAAAACAGTTTAAACTAAGAATTTAAAGTGTCAGAGAGTGAAACATGTAAAATAGTTGGAAAGGAAGTCATGAAATTTAGAATGAAATATTGTTCTTCAGTTCATATTTTGCTCAATAGTGTGTATTCAGAAATATGTCATCAAGGAATCAATTCTTGATTATCCCTCCCTAATTTTGTTCAAATTTAAAACCAGAAGTGACCAGGGATGTATAACAATCAAATCCATATATTGGCCTGAATAAACTCCAGTAATATATTAATTGCCATTCATTCTTTCCTCAAACCATTGCTACAGAAAACAAACTACACAACCTTTTTTTCACAGAAAACCCTTGATGTTAAGAAAAAGCCATGATCCATGTTGAAAGTCATAACTGCAATTGTCCATTTTTAGGAAAGTGCCTTTAGGGTTTGCTGAATCAATATTACATATTTAACAGATTTTCTCCTAATTGAAAAAGAAATATCACATCTAAAAATTATATTTCTATTTTTTTCAAAAGAAAATATTATTTAAAAAAAATATTAGATCAATCAATCAATCAATCAGAATAGAGCTGAAAAGGAGGTCTTCTAGTCCAATCCCTTTTTCAGGAGACTCTATACCATTTCAAACAAGAGGCTCTCCAGTTTCTTAAAGACCTCCAGTGATAAAGCACCCACATCTTCTGAAAGCAAGCTCTTCTACTGATTAATTGTTCTCACTGTTGGAAAGCTTCTTCTTAATTCCAGGTTGCTTCTTTCCTTGATTAGTTTCAATCCATTGTTTCTTGTCTTAGTTGCTTTTCTCTGCAGTTTCTCCAAAGTCTCAACTCCTTTTTTGTAATGTAATCAAAACTGGATGCTATATTCCAAGTGTGGTCATACTAAGGTTTGATAAAGGAGTAGTAATACTTCACATGATTTTGCCTCTATGCCTTAACTTAAAGCTATTTAATGTTAGCCTGGTTTAACTACTAGGAATTATTTTGTCATCTATTCATGAAGGTATAAAAGTCACTAATGAAGATCATGAAAGATCTTATTAAAGATCTTTATTTAAAGACTGAACATTTTAGAAACAAATTGCAATATTGTGAAAGAACTAATATTGACAATGGTGCAGTGCACCATTAATAAGTACAGACTGCACTGAAATATTATGTGCATTAATTTTGTGAGTTTTCCTTCACAGGATAAAGAAAATACATGGAATTGCTCAACCATGGACAGCTAAATAGCACAAGGGTAACAGAATTCATTCTTCTTGGTTTTCCAGGTTCACCACGTTTTCAACTCTTCTTCTTCATTCTATTTTTTTTCATGTACATCCTCACCATTTTGGGGAATCTCTCCATTATGCTTCTCATAATAACATATCGACACCTCCATACACCAATGTATTTCTTCCTTTGCAACCTTTCTTTCTTGGAAATATGGTACACAACAGCCTCTATCCCCAAGATCCTTGCAATTTTTCTCAGAAGAGACAGAAGTATCTCTTTCTTTGGCTGTGTTCTACAGATGTATTTCATTTTTTCTTTTGGATGCACTGAACATTTTCTGATAGCTACAATGGCTTATGACAGATATTTGGCCATATGTTATCCTTTGCATTACAGCACTATAATGGATATCAGCCGACCTTGTAGGTTGGCCTGTGGATGTTGGTTGGGGGGGTTCCTTGTTATTTGTATACCTGCCTATCTGATTACAACACTGTCCTTCTGTGGGCCTCATGTGATCAATAACTTCTATTGTAATCTTGATTCCTGGATCATATTGTCATGTACAGATACTCGGTTTATTGAGATAACTGCTTTTTTCATAGCTATTTTTGTCATTGTAGGCTCCTGTTTGATGACCCTTCTTTCCTATATGTATATTATTTCCACAATCCTACGCATCCCTTCCAGCAAAGGTCGACAAAAAGCTTTTTCCACATGTTCTTCTCACCTTGCTGTTGTGATCATTTGGTATGGCTCTACCATGTTCCTTTTTGTCAAACCTTCTAAAGAGACATCTTTAGAAAAAACCAAAGTTGTAAGCATCTTCAATCTTATTGTGGTCCCACTGCTGAATCCTTTCATCTATACATTAAGAAACAGAGAAATCAGAGATATTTTGAGAAATGTATTTCACAGTAATAGGCAAAATATAGGTTGATCCTCAAAGACCCAAAATAATTAAGGCAGAAATGTTGTACTGTAAATTTTGAATTAGAACTCTTGCAGTTGTCAGCATTACCAGAATCAATAAACAATATTGATATTTGTTTTCCTGGAAGAGTACATGCTAACATTTTTATTTTTTCCTCTCAACCCCTGATTGAGAGGAAACATTAAAATATGTTTTGAGTGACATAAAAACCCTGTGAAAATACAAAAAATGGAATTATACTTTTCTTTTCAATATCGGATTCCTGTATTTATTTCCTATCTATAAATAAATCTCAGAAAGAAAGCTAATTACCTTATTATGAAAATACCTTATTATGAAAATTATGAAAATTCAGCTGTTCTTTATTTTACTGAAATATGGATTAATCCACAAATTCATGGGGACAGCACCATATACATCCCAGGATTTCAGACATTTTCATCAGACAGAATTGAAGAGACATCAGGTAAAACAAAGGGTGGAAGATTATGTTTATATATTAACAACAGCTGGTCTCAGGATATAACTATAATATATAATTTTGTGATGAAAACCTAGATTCTTTACAAAACAACTGCAAGCCATTTTACTCCCCACATGAGTTCTCCTCATTTCTCCTAATATCTGTGTATGTTCCTCCACAAGCCTGTATAAACAAGGCATTACAAACTCTTGCTGATCAAATTATGGAGGCTGAAGCCAAACACGCAGGTTCCTTTTCCATCATTTTAGAAGATTTCAACCAAACAAATTTCAAGAAAGAGCTCCTAAAATATTTCCAACATGTCAATTGTCCCACCAGAGGTAAAAATACTTTAGACCACTGCTACACAACAGTAAAAGATGCTTATAGGTCTTTACCATGAGC
>BHFT01029403.1:0-36194 GCA_004320025.1 Laticauda laticaudata
TTGAACCAATCCCTTTTAGTTCTAAACACCCAATCAGAATGCATTATTTGGAGCCAGTTATTTGCATACAGAACATTCAGCATTCAGACTGACAGGCACTTGGCCCACAACACACCTGACATAACAATAGTTGAAAAGAAAAAGATTTGGTTCACTGACATTGCAATACCTGGTGATACACGAATTGAAGACACACAGCAAGAAAAAAATCACAAATATCGGGTCTTACAAATTGAAGTTGAGTGACTTTGGAAAAAGAAATTGTGTGTTATCCCAATTGTAATTGGAGTCCTTGGAACAATACCTAAAGGGCTAACCTCGCTATTTGAAAATTCTGAATTTATCAGACTTGAACACCCTGATTCTACAAAAAACCACCCTACCTGGAACTGCTTATATCCTCCGATACTACCTTAATAGTTCCTAGGTCCTAGGTTAGGATTCTAGCTGTTGAACTACCAACCAGCCCCAAAGGCTGGGAATCTCACTAAAGATTAAATACTACTATTACTTCTAATACCAGCATCATTTATCCATCCTGTTTAGTTTAAGAAATCTAAAGATCTTGTACAGGGATGTAAAACTTGTGTTGTCATGGTGGTGTCACGTGACGTATCAGGATTTCCCCCCCTTCACTAAACTGGGCATGGGCATGGCCGACATGTGAGGCATCCAGCCCACGGGCTAGGAGTTTGACAGCTCAAATCTAGTATCTTTGGATTTTTTTAAAAAAGTCATTAATGTCTTCTTCACTGTCCTGCTGACATGGATTTTAGAACATAATTTATTAGTTTCTCAGGTCAGATGATCAATTCATATGATTTGTCCAACAGAGATGCCTTATTTATTTTATAACTTTCTGACTTCCAGAGGAACCAGAAAGTATACGAAACAATGAAAACATAGCCCATAAAAGAATGAAAGTCACCAATCCAAAATCCCCAATCCAAAAGGGTAATATTTGGTTTTACACAAAAGGAATGTTATAAAACTAGGCTTAAATCTGACGAACGCCTGGTTGAATGTCGTTACTGCTGACCTTAATTTAAAGACATAAAATGTTCAATGGTACCATCAAGCCTGGGCATAAAGTGACCACATTAGTTAGCCTTTGTGGAAAAGCAAGCTGTGGAAAAATGTTCGAGAGGGCTTTCTAACTGCCAAGATAGAAGAACAGGAAAAAAAAAACATTTACTACAAGAGAGTCTGATGATGAAAGCTACTAGTAATTGAAAAAAAATATTTAATACTAATTAACATGGGAAGCCTATAATATCTACTTATCTAAACTGCCGAGGAATTATCTGCTTTTCACCCCCTAACCTACCCCCCAATTTTCACCCAAAAAACAAAGGTCAGGCTTTTGCTATACCAATTAGTTATTTTGCTGCAGTACAAAGATGAGGCACCATGGTTATAACAAAAATGAGAGAGGGGAAGAGAATCGGCAAATTTCTGACATTGTATTAAAACAACAGATTTTAGGGTGTTTGATTTACCATTCATTCTTTGCAGCTGCTGCTTGGAAATAGGAAGCATGCCAAAGAAAAGATACTGGGGTATTTTGAAAAAAAAAAAGTGCAGAAAATAAAGGGGGGAATAGAAAAAAAAAAAAGAAAAGAGAAAGGGAAGTCAGAAATGCTTGTGGATTTAACTGGATATTGAAGTCAACTTTGCAAAAATAAATTTATAGGGCTATGTGATTTTTTTTACTCCTTTCCCACAAATAAATAACATACAAAAAAGTTTATTCCCAGTTTAATTTCCAAATTCCTTTGGGGTTTAACAATAGATTTTTATATAGTTACTTGTAGGAATTATCTCACTCACCACAGATACTATCAATATTTTAGAATAATCATATTTTTGATGATAGTGGGGAAAGGAAAAATGGGAAAAATCCAAGATGATGCAGGTTTATGATCCAACTCTAATTTGGGAAATTTATGCAAATTGAACATTAGATAATGTTGCTACATAAGTGAAGAAACTATTTCAGTCAATGTGGAGAGAACCAATGTGATTCATATTAACCATTAAAAGTCCAATTTGTTTTGGAATCAGATTTGATTCCAACTGAATTTTTGTACATCCTTAAATTCGTAGTCCCAAACCAAAACTGTCTGCCTAGCATGCTCATCCAGTAACCAGAGTCTGATCAATTCATCCAACTTTTTTGGTTGATCCAATAGAAAAAGGTAATGACTCTCTTGGGTCAAGGTAAACCCTTGCTGACACCTGACCACCTCCATGTTGAGTTCTACACCATTTGCCATAAATCAGGGTGAAAGACTCCAACAGTACAAAAATGGTTGTAATTCAGTGGTGGGATTCAATTTTTTTTACTACTGGTTCTGTGGGCATGGCTTGGTGGAGGTGGCAGGGGAAGAATATTGCAAAATCTCTAGTCAGAGCTAGTATTTGCCGGTTCTCCAACTACTCAAAATTTCTGCTACCAGTTCTGCAGAACTGGTCAGAGCCTGCTGAATACTACTTCTGTTGCAATTCAATCATCTGATTTTCATGTTTAAGTTTTTCACTTCTTACCTCATCTTTAAAATTCCAGAATAGCCATCCTGAAGGTCCTATATCTCAGTTATCTTCAAATATATATATTTATTTATTTGTGAAAATGTATTAATGCACAGTAACTCTGGATGGCATACAATATAATAAAATAATAAAATGGTGTAGTTTATAATAATATAAACACAATACTATAAATAGCAACAGCAATAGCACTTCGACTTATATACCGCTTTACAATGCTTTCCAGCCCACTCTAAGCAGTTTACAGAGTCAGCCTCTTGCCCCCAACAATCTGGGTCTTCATTTCACCGACCTCAGAAGGACAAAAGGCTGAGTCAATCTTGAGCCGGTGAGACTCGAACTGCCAAATTGCAGGCAGGCAGCAGTCAGCAGAAGTAGCCTGCAGTGCTGCACTCTAACCACTGTGTCACCATGGCTCTGTAAATACTATAAAATCAACCTATCTAAATTGGGGAGGGGGGAGAAAATACGATGAGAAGGGGAGAGGGGGAGATCTGTTGTAAATCAACCAACCATCCCCCAATACGAAGCCTTCTGTTGATACCCAAGCCAGATCTTTAAGCTCTTATTGAAGGTCAGGAGGGTTGGAGTTGAACACATTTCATGGGGTTAGATGTTTCAGAGGGCAGGCACAATGGCAGAGAAGGCTCTTCTCCTGGACCACACCATCTGGAGTCCCCTGGCCGATGTGGCCATAGCATGCCTCCAAATGATGCTTGTCACTATCTTAAGACATGATTACAGTGTTCCAATATTTGAGGGGCTGCCCCAAAGAAGAGGGAGCCAAGCTATTCTCCAAAGCACCTGAAGGCAGGACAAGAAGCAATGGGTGGAAACTGAATCAAGGAGAGAAGCAACTTAGAACTAAGGATAAATTTCCTGGCAATTAGAACAATTAACCAGTGGAACAGCTTGTCTCTAGAGGTTGTGAATGCTCCAACACTGGAAGTTTTAAAAAAGATGTTGGATAACCATTTCTCTGAAGTGGTATAGGGTTTCCTGCCGAGGCAGGGGGTTGTACAAGAAAACCTCCAAGGTCCCTTCCAACTTTGTTATTCTATTCTATTCTATTCTATTCTATTCTATTCTATTCTATTCTATTCTATTCTATTCTATTCTATTCTATAATACTGAAATGCTGCAAATTTGCAATATCCTATCTAATTAGGAAAAAGAAGCCAGGCCATGGACATTTAATCAATGTTTTATAGCAAGTCCTCATTAAATCCATGTGAATCCTTCAGTAAGCTTCACATCTTTGTTTTTCATTCCCCTCCCAGGTATAGTTTAAATGTTATGTCATTATATCTGAACAGTTCTGCAAGATAAAGTCCCATGAGGCCATAGCGTCAATTGCCAGATCAAGGTCTTTTGGAGTGCTCCCCTGAATGGGAAATGTTTTCACTAAGTTGAAGACTAAGTGCAAAGATAGATCATTGGGGTCAATGTGTTTGTTTGCAACTGGGGAGGGTATAACATTTTTTTCCTCATCTGAAATGTTTATCTTGTAAGTTCTACCAATTTAGAATGAGAATATCTTATGCCATTTTAATATGAAACAACTTAATTCATATTTTAAGAACAAAGAAACTTACTGGTTCTATGCAACTATTCCTCAAAGTTTATGTGTCTCCAAATTTTTCAGTGCCACTTTTTAATTAAAAAAAAAAAAGAGATTAGTTACATAGGAAATGCAAAAGTTAAAAGACAGTGATTCTAAGAAAACTGTAGTATAGATATTGTGTACAGAAATACATAGAAATATGCTACAGTGCAGATGGAATCATTCGTAAAATCTAACCCATACTTGAAAAAAAGGCAAATGTTACAAAAAGAAAAACAGTTTATTTCCTTCATCCCCAATTAAAACTCAAACTTCCCAAAAGTTAATGATTGATCCCTGTCTGAAAAAACTATACTGATGTATCTGTGTAACAGTTCTACTTAAAGAGAATCAATAAAATCAAGACTTGTGTATTATTGCAGTGTATTAATTTAATATACTAAAAAGCTAATGTGTATTATTGCACAGTATATTAATTCTGCATTTTATTACTTTAATTAAAGTCACTTATTCTTGCTGAATACCTTGAAGGCTTTTTTCCAAGGGATTTCACTTCAAATGATGAGTAGTTGTAGAGCTATATACAGTTCTTGTACGCTTAAGAATGGATTTTATTTAGAACATTTTCAATTAAAATGGTTATAAAAATGAAGAGAATGAGAAATAAGTTTTTTTAAAAAGTGAGGCTGAAGAGATTCAAATGAGATAGCATTTTCCACAATGTTACCCTTTGCTCAGAAATGTGTTCATGTCACACTACCTTTTGTGTGATGGAGGTTCTGAACTTAAGTTCTGAAATTCTTAATTTTTAGAAATTCAGTAGTTAGCCCACTTTCATTCCCAGCCAGCTTAAGCCATGATTTGTTAAATAAGACCCAGCAGACTGAATACACACACACATCATCCAAATATTTTGCTTTGTGCTAAATTAGATTGCTTCAATTAGCATTTAGTGTGCAGTATATATTAAAACAAACAAACAAACATTGATTTAGCCAGAGAACAAATGTTTAGGAAATTGTAATTAGAACCAGCAACTGTGGGAATTTGGCAAAACTCACCTCACTCTTTGTATTCATATTAAGTGGAAGAAATTTTGCATTGTATGCTGATAATCATAAAGATCAACTGTTGGCATCTCCAAGTCGGATTGGAAAATGACAAAAGTAGATTCTATAGCCTGTTTCAAAATTTCTTGTGGATTTTTTTTGGGTATAACCATTTCGTGCTCATGTATTTTCAGCATGAGGCCAGTGGCAAGAGTAAAAAGAACAAGACCTTTCACTAGTTTCATATTTTTAACAGCTGCTTTGGGATTACGTCCACAAGGAGAGCCTATCTGAACAAGCAGGGGTGATAATTGCAAGAGATATCTTCAAACAACAACACATTTGGGGTGACCAATGAAGTCAGGTTATCCAGACTTCTTTCACCCAGATAAAATTGGAGGTGGGACTGATCTGAGCATTCGATCACTCCTATATAGTCTACAGCCCTGGGATTGCTCAGTAGCTTCCCAACCCCCTCCCCACTAGCACCCTCACCCCTTCAATATAGTCTACAGCCCTGGGATTGCTTAGTAGCTTCCCAACCCCCTCCCCAGTGCCATCCTCACCCCTTCAATATAGTCTACAGCCCTGGGATTGCTCAGTAGCTTCCCAACCCCCTCCCCAGTAGCATCCTCACCCCTTCAATATTGTCTACAGCCCTGGGTTTGCTCAGTAGTTTCTCCATCTCAACCCAATTAGGCTGGCCTATCCCATTAGAAGGGCATGCTGCCGGTCAAGGAATTTTAATTGGTGGGGTTCAGGAGAAGAGCCTTTTCTGCCACGGTGCCTACCCTTTGGAACATCCTGCTCCCTCCCCCTTGAGACAAAATCCTCACCTGTCCTTCTGATCTTCCCTAAGAGCCTGAAAATCTGGGCCTGCCAGTTGGTGTGGGCCCCAAAGTAAGTTATCAGATGGATATAGTTGATGGAGTGGTGGGATTCAAAATATTTTACTACCGGTTCTGTGGGCATGGCTTGGTGGGTGTGGCTTGGTAGGCATGGCAGGGGAAGGTTACTGCAAGATCCCCATTCCCTCCCCACCCCACGAGCCTGATTTCCAGTTCCGTTGTTCTGTTCAGGGCAACAAAAGAAGAGCCAGCCGAACAGCTGGGACTTGGGAGGCAGAGAATAGATGGGGGCAGGGCCAGTCAGAGTGGCATTTGCCAGTTTTTTGAACTACTTAAAATTTCCGCTACCGGTTCTCCAGAACTGGTCAGAAGCTGCTGAATACCACCTCTGAGTTGATGGATTTGGAGAAGATCTCTACCTTCCTCTGTGTACAACCTGCTCCCTTCCTCCTCATCTTTACTGTTATCTTGGTGGTTTTAATGGCTTTTGATGTTTTCCTTGAAGCGAGATGGGCAGCAAATAAATCTAAAAAAACAAACCAATGCTAACTAGACCTGACTCTGTTGAAGTCCAAAACCAAGCCTAGACAATTCCTTCTGCTGAAGCTTCTCTCATAGTAAAGCAATGCTGAATTGAAAGAGAGAGGATTACGTGACAGTATAATAAGGAAGCAAACTGCAAAGAAATATTTGACAGTCTAGTACTAGAATGTTGTAAAAATTTAATTAGATGGATACATTATTCATCCACGCATTAAGGGGTTCATTCATAACGTACAAAAATGTATGGTCTGATGCTAAAAAGATATTTAAATCTTTCCTGTAAATACCACTTCTCTCATTATTGGGAAATGAAGCATCAGTGGGACCATTGGCTCTGTCCGTGTATTTACAAAATATGGCCGATATGAGATTTAACAGAAATGATTGAAAGAGTTTTATTTTTTATTTTGTCTTTCCAAGCATAGTTATTTAGGCTGATTTTAAATGCAGATTGGTAAAATGAATACATGTGAATGTATCTGCATGTTGGATGTTCAGCATTATTTGTGCTTACAGCTAAATTCTTTTTTTTTTTCCTGGGCTTTTCTAGTAGGGTGCAAAAGGAGATCTTGGCTGAAAACTTGGCTTTTTTTGATCAAAAAAGTCTGGTTTTGCCTTCCCTCCTTGTCTTCCCGAAACTTTAGCTTTGCAAATTTAGCACAAAGGTGTGAGTGTCATCATGGATTTGACTCAGATGTGAGAGAATGGATTAGTTTTCCACTTGCACACGCAAGTAAGATTTAAACATTTATGAGTCCACAAATTACCTGCTTGGATAGCGAGGAAGAAGGTCTGCTACTGGCTCCTATGGAACATTATGTGCTGGAAATGAGAAGCAGTGGAACAGTTATTTTGTTGATTTCTGTCTTTTGGATTCATAGGACTTCATCCTCTGTCTCCTTGCCCTTGAGCCATGGAATGATTGTCCAATTCAAGGGGTTGGTTGTCATCATCAATGCTCTACATGCCTTTGGACCAGATTATCCGAAGGACCATCTTTTCCTGGTCACATCAACCCAACCCACCATTGCAGGGAGGCAGAGAATGTCATGGGTGCTCTCTACTAGGGGGCTATACCTAGCAGACCAAAATGAAGGCCTTCTCTGTGGTGGCTCTTTCCCTGTGGAACATCTTCCCCACAGAGATAATGATTGGTTCCCCTTTGGATACTCTTTTGCAAGGCTCTGAAAAATCTGGTTTTGCCAGTGGGACTGGGGACTGCAGAGTGGGATGGAGCCCATGAAGTGGTACATTTGATTGTTGTTGCCAGGGGAGGGATGTGTATTACTTTTCTATTGTTCCTGCATTGGGCTTTTGTATCTTTGTAAGCCACCTGGAGACACTGAAAGGGAGTTGGGTAGCCATATAAATTTTCTTAAATAATTGAATGCAAATTCTTAGGAAAGTACAGCTTGTATCATTAACGGGATTGCTGGGTTGGATTTCTTTTTGATCAACCTATCCTGGTTGAGGGGTGGTATAGTGGTGAAGATGCTGGGCTTGTTGTATGGAAAAGCCAGCAGCTGACGTTCAAGACCTGAGCACCATGAGATGGGGTGAGCTCCCATCCTCATCCCAACTCCTGCCAACCTAGCCATTTGCAAGCATGCTAATGTGAAGTCGATAAATGTATACCACTTTAGTGGGAAGGTAACAGCATTACATGACTCATGCTGGCCACACGTTTTGGACAGTGATGGCTCAATGGCTTTGAAACGGAGATGAGCACCACTTCCTGTAGTTGACAATGACTAACAGAATAAAATCCACAGGAACTCATTGTCCAGGCTGACAGAAGGACATTAATAAAGGTCAAGACACTTCTATGTGGTGGTAGGAATGTTCCAAAATGCAATTGCTATTTAATAAGTATTGGATTACAAATGTAATGTAATAGCTTCTGTTCTCTAACAATGGTATAAGACATACATACATCCCAGCTGCTTAACTGATGGAGTCATAAGTTTGAAATGCTACTATTTTTCAAAGTCCCTTTTTGTCTGCAAACTTATATAGGTTTGATCTATTGTACTTTAATTTCTACACATTGTCCTTTCAGTCCCAATGCATCTGATCTAGATATTGAAAAAAAGAAAATAAAAGAAAGTATTTTATGCCCAAGCAATTATTTGGAGAAAGGGGGAAAAAATAGGGGGAATTCCCCTTCCAACAATGTTTTCCTTGCCACTTTGTTCTCTAGTCAATTTCACAAGTGGATTTTATCAGAAAATTGATCTTAATCTCCTCTAGTCAATCTCACAATGCCAGAGAAGAAACTCTACAGCTTAGTTTTCCTGTTTTATAAATAGCATGCCTCTTCCTCTCGCAGTATCTCCAAGTAAAACTGATAGGCTTGTAATTTCACGTATATTATACTTGGCAGCCTTTGGAAACCACAAAAACCCTCAGAGAAAAATCTTGATTTCAAGAAAAGTCATGTGAAGAGATATGAATTACATCTTTCATGAGCGAGGCAGTTGATTTACCGATATAATAAGAATGGGAATAAGAATAGGATAGGCAGTAGATCTGATCTGTTGATCTTATCTTTCTCTATCTCCAGGACATCTGAAAATACCACTTCAATACTTAAAGCAGTGATTCTCAACCTTGGCAACTTTTGTGTGGTTGGTTGAGGAATTCTGGGAGTTGAAGTCCACGTGTCTTCAAACTGCCAAGACTAAGAAGCCCTGGTTTAAAGATTTGACATTTCCCAAACCAGGCAATATATATCATATAATATCAAGCACACAACTACTTATGAAGTTTTTACTCCAGTGCATTGCCTTTTTCAATAGAGTTAAAAATGGAAAGTATCTACATATTGATGAACATGCCTTGAGTCCATTTCAAGAAAGAGATTTATGAAAATTCTGCAAATAGTTACCTCTAATCACATGAAAGGAGGAGAGGAAGCACATTTGGACTTGTAAGATTCTGTAACTATAACTATTGTAATAAAAGTAGTTCTCGTCTTAGGTGGTATCTAGTCTGGTCTGCCATGTGGAGCAGATATTATTCTTCAAACATTTTCTCCATTGCAGCATCCATCCATCCATCTAATCTGTCATCTATATTTCATACCTTATGGATACGTTTATGGATACACCTTATGTATGCCATAAATAATTCTGAAAAACTGAGAAGTGGGCAGTCTCATTGCCTGCTTTGTGAGAAATCAAGTTAAAAAAAATAAATCAATTTCAACCAAGAATGCATGGAAAAATGAAAATCCTGATTCCATTCACATATATGATCCAATGCAGACTCTCATCCTTTCCCCCGAATTTAAGTGCTTTGCCCCATAAACAGACAATTCAGTGCTGCTGTTTAGAAAAAGCAAAAGATCTTAGCTGGGATTCTGTAGAAGTTGAATTGCTGGGTGTAATGTGCAGTGTAAACCTCATTTAAAAAGGCATCTCTATAGGAATTAAGAGTGGATCTGTTACAAAATCCATTTAATAGATCTGCCTATAAACAACATTTAGCTCTCTTCTGGTGCTCTTCCCTCCTCTTCCCTCTGCTTGGCATGCTGCCTCTTCCCTGATGACAGCTGTTTGTGCTTGAATAGTAAATCAAACATCCTCAAAACAATTGTCCCAAACTATTTCAGAGATTCCTTTTGGCTGTTCCTTGCCCAGTGGCTGACAGGAAATGTAGCGGAATCAATAGTTGCCACAAATGTGCAAACGTGTTTCAGGAATGAGCATACATGTGCATGTGATCATGCATGCACACCTAAATGCCTCCTTTTCCTCTACCTAGTTATTCCCTAGTGTGCCAAATCAGATGCAATATGCACAATCAAGTGCCTTATAATATTTTGCAAAAAAATATTTATTTTTCCGATAGAGATTAGCAAAATGCCTAAATGAAATTAATTCATGATATAAAAATTTGGGAAGACAGATTTTTTTAAACAAACAAATAGGATTGGCATTCCATGTACGAAACCTTGTCCTATTCAGAGTTCACAACAGAAATTCAACAGTTGAGATATGTAGATTGGTTGAGGTCTAGGCCGTGGCAATGTCACAGTTTTCGTGTGTTTTCAAGGACTAACCCAAAATACTAGAAAATCTGCATTTGTTGTCATTCTTTCAAAGGTTTTTCTTAATACTGAATTTTGTACACAACTGTCTTGAAGATTTTGCTCCTTTAAAATCAATTTAAATTTAACCAGCACAGACCTTTTATTTTTGAAAAATAAACAAATAAAATAAGATGCTTTTCATGTAGGGTATCCAACATGTATTTCCCAGTGGAGGTAGTTTCAACTTACAATAGTTCATTTAGTAATGATTCAAAGTTACGATGACATTGAAAAAAGTGACATGACAATTTTTCATACTTACAACATATTGCAGCCTCCCCATGGTCATGTGATCAAAATTCAGACGCTTGGCAACTGATTCATATTTATGATGGTTGCAGTGTCCTGGGGTTATCTCATAATTTTTGTGACCTTCTGACAAGCAAAGTCAATGGGGAAGCCAGATTCACTTTACAATCTTGTTACTCGATTGCATGGGCAAAAAACATTTTGTTTTATATATATGTTATAGAATTGGAAAAATGGCAGTGTCATGCCCCTGGTGGAGACTGACTCCAAGGGAGCGGAGGAACAGCCAACAGGGAGTGGAAGTGTGGCTCTGGAGGTTGTGGAGGAGGCTGGGGAAGGGCAGAAGCCAGCTGGGCAGTCAGAGGAGGACCCAGGCCTATCCCCTCTCCTTCCTAGGGCATGCAAGGAGGAGAGGATAAGGGAGAGACATGAATGGCATGGTTTACAGGGAAGAAAAGGACCTTATTCTTCATGGGCTGCAGCTGTGAGAAGTGGTTAAAAGGATGGACAAGTGTATGGGCCAATGCTGGAAACAAAGCATGGAAATATCTCTAGTCTGTCGTTCCTCTCTGAGTTTGGTGTCCTTCCCAGTGTGTGTTCCGATATCTGTGGAGGTCTTCAAGCCCTTATCTTGCCTGGTTCCCTTAATTGCTTCAGTGTGGTTTGTGTTGTTTTTATCTTTATAATTTATAGGCATTTTTAGTTTAAACGGCATTTCCTCCTTTTTGTAATTGTTTGTGGGAGAGTTTTTTTGTCTCCAGTCAAGGAGCTTTGGAGCTTTGAAGCAAAGTGAAGGAATAAAAGGGGCTTCACGTGTTTTCATGACTGTGTTTATTTTGTATCCCATCCTGGGTCATCACAGGCAGAAACTATGGGATAGGAACTATAAATTGACAATATCAACAGCATATAAGGAGAACTTGTATAAGATGTTTTATAGATGGCACTTAGTGCCAACAAGACTAGTGAAAAAGTTTAAAGATAAATTAGCAAAATGTTGGAAATGTCACCAAACACCAGGAACATATTATCATATGTGGTGGACTTGCACAGAGGCTAAAAGGTATTGGACTAAAATACACACATGGTTGGAAAAAATGATTAAACAACATATAGATTTGAAACCTGAAATATTCCTATTAGGAATGGTACCAGAAGGTTATATTAAAGAAATTATTTACTTAATTATACATGTCTGAACAGTGGCTAGGATTGTATTTGCCCAGAATTGGAAGAGTGATAAAATACCGATAGAGGGAAAAATAATTGAAAAAATATTTGAAAGTGCAGAAATGAATAGATTGGCACTAGAAATTAAAGAAAAAGAAGAAATTGAATATTACATGGTGTGGAATATGTTTTATCAATGGATAGAGAATAGAACAACCTAAAAAAGGTTCGATGTATTCATAGAGCAATTTGAGAAATTTAAGCAAAGTTGTGTGTGATATTATTATGTATATGGGAATATATATGGGAACATTGATGTAGTGTTAGATTTGATAAGAAGTGTATCACTTACAATGTTTAAATAATTGAAATATGTACCCAAGTTGACACACGATTGAAATGGAATGATTTGTTGTATATATAAAAAAATTAAAATTATTTCAAAAAAACCCCAACAACAATCTTGCTACTAACTTAACAACTGCAGTGATTCACTTAACAACTCTGGCAAAAGAGGTCACAAAATTCATTTAACAATTGTCTTGCTTAGCAACAGACATTTTTGGGCTCAATTTGGTCATAAGTCAAGGACTACCTGTACCTCTCCCAGTTTCACAATATAACCTTTTGAGGTGAGAAAAATAAAAGTTCCTGAAGTCCATTCTTGCTGCCCATCCGTGACATTACAGAGGCCACTAGTGTGAAATGCTCTATTCCATTCCCAGGACAGATTTTTGCTCCATACTAAAGGATGAAGTTTAGATGATCCACTTTCTCTACTTCCCTGGAGATTGAAAGCTTCCCGGCTTTCTTTTTTATTGCTTTTCAAATATTTGTGCTCAGGAACCCTTCCATAAATACAAGTTGTAACTGACCAGCCTTTGTTATTTTATTTACAAATGAACAATGTCTGAATGCTGGCTTCCTATAATATTTGTTGTTTTGGGATCGGCTGATGGTGAAAGGTAAATGGAAGTGAGAATAAGCAAAGACTTATGGCAATGGGATACCAGTATCTTTTCCCTTAAAAAAAAAGAGCCCCATTTTTCATTTTCTTAAAAATAAATAAATAAATGAGGAGCTAGCACATTTTCAAACAAGGTTCCATTCTTAAGCACGAGGATAACGTTGAGCTCTAGAAATATGTGTTTATTCGTATCCTACCTTTATTATGTTTATAAATAACTCAAGGTAGAGAACATACGGAGCCTCGGTGGCGTAGTGGTTAGAATGCAGTACTGCAAGCTATTCCCACTGCAACTTGACAGATCAAATCCCACCAGGCTCAAGGTTGACTCCATCCTTCCATCTTTCCAAGGTGGGTAAAATGAGGAACCAGATTGCTGGGGGCAATAGGCTGACACTCTGTGAACCTCTCTGAGAGAGCTGTAAAGCACTATAAACCGGTATATAAGTCGAGATACTATTGCTATACCTATACCCTATTTTCTCCACAACAACTCTGTAAGGTGGGTTAGATTGAGAGAGAGGCACTGACCCAAGGACACACAGGCAGCTTTCATGCCTAAGATGGAACTAGAACTCCTTGTCACCTGGTTTCCAGAGCTTGGTGTCTTCACCACTAGGCCAAACTGTTTTTAATATGGTGGTTTAACTGCAGCCCCATGCTTTCTTTCAAAAGGAAGGCTTTTTGAATAAATGAACCTCTGGAAAAAAACTTGACAAAAACATCTGGGTTACTCAGGCTTGTTCATAAAATGAGAACCAGCTTGACTCAGTTTTCTTTCCATTAAATATTTTTTTCTTCTGAGCTTCTTTCATTCAAATGGACATCTAATGAACCTGAAGCTAGCAATGGATAGCTGGGGTATTCCTTAACAACCTGACCAGGTGAGAATACCTTTCTTTTCCAAATCAGCAGGCAAATTAAAAGCAAGGAGCAGTCAGCAAATTGTGGCCTGTGCAATAAATTACCAGTATAGCTCCATCAATTATTAACTTGGCTCAAACATATAACTTTGTGACAAACAAAAACCCAGACATCGTTGAGAGGGCTGTTTACAATAAAAGGTTACATATTAAAACACACTATAATCATAACCTTCGGCAAACACCCTTTCCTCTATACTCCCAGGAGAAAAATCCAGAGGTTTTTGCCATTCCTAATGATGTAGTTTGACAGCGTTACCTGGAAAATGCCACATTTAATAAGTCTCCTATTACAGGAGAAGTAGCCCTGCCTACAATAAAACAGAGACCTGGTAGGTTTTCCCTGCTCATCAAAGTCTTCATTGTCTTGCTTGGAAGCAGATGGCAGGTTAAACAACAGCAAAAGGCTATTCCTTGAAAGAAAACAACAAATGTGAGATTTCATCTGAACCGTCGGACATTACATTCCGTTTAGCTTTTGTTGAACCACAATACCATCTTGGGATACTGTTGGATAAGTGAGATGGTGTGCGGCTTATAAACATTGTTTTGCTGCACAGCTGCAGATGGTGGTCATAAGGTGACCTGGTGGAGTAATAATGGAGAAGTCAATGATGTCTGAACAAATTTAATAAGAGGGGAATTTTGCTGGGAAATTCCTAAACATTGGTTTAGCTTCAAGGCAGAACATCCAAGTCATATTGCTTTCTACCCACAAGACTGAAGTTGTACAGCCTGTTGTCTTAATCAGAACCAGGACATATTTTTATGGGTTATTTTATTTATTTTTATTTATTGCTTTGTATCCCACTGTTATTATTTTTACAAAGACTCAAAGTTGCATAGCTACTGAGTTTCAGAGCTATAACTCTGCAATGCAGGGGGCCACAAATGGCATGCTTGAGTGACAGATAAGTCATTCCTAATGTAAATACTTATGAATGGAAGAGATAAATTTCAAGGGAAACCGGAAAGCTATCAAACATGACTGAAGAAACATCATAGTTTTAATTAAGTTAAATGATCAATATCAGGGGACCCCATTTTCTATCCAAAATATTCAGACTTTCAATCATTTTCCAGAATTGCAAGCTGAGCTTGAATTATTACAATTCAGTCCAAAACCTCTTTTGCTAAGTGAGACAGTTGTTAAGTGAGCTTTGCCCTGTTTTACAACCATTTTTTTGCCATAGCTGGTAAGTTAATCATTGCAGTGGTGGGATTCAAACTTTTTTCTTACTGGTTCTGTGGGCATGGCTTGGTGGGCGTGGCAGGGGAAGGATATTGCAAAATCTCCATTCTCTCCTCACCCAACTAACCTGCTTTGCAGCTCTGTTCTCCTGTGTAGGGCAACCAAAGAAGACCCCGCCGATTGGCTGGGACTCAATGGGAGGCAGAGAAGAGATGGGGTGGTAGGGCCAGTCAGAAGTGGGATTTGCCAGTTCTCCGAACTACTCAAAATTTCTGCTACCGGTTCTCCAGAACTGGTCAGAACCTGCTGAATACCACCTCTGAATCACTGCAGTTATGAAATTAGAAACATGAATTTTAAGTGAATCTGGCTTTCTCATTGATTTTGTCAGAAGGTCACAAAAGGGATTGCATGATCCTAAGACACCCAAACTGTCCTAAATATGAGTCAGTTGCCAGGCATCTGAATTTTGATCACATGGTCATGATGTAACAGTTGTAAATGCAAACAAAAATTTCCTTTGCCATTGTAACTATGAACGGTCACTAAATGAACTGTTGAAAGTCAAGGATTACTTGTACTAAGAGGAGCCTTTTCTAATATTCAGAAAAATTCACATGCATAATGTGCTCTCTACTAATAAAATATCCTCCTTTCCTAAGCAACTATTCACTCTAAGGATATTTCATGCAGAAACACAAATACAGGTAGTCCTTGACTTATGACCACAACTGAGCCCCAAAGTTCTGTGGCTAAGCGAGACATTTGTTAAAGGGAATTTTGCCCCATTTTATGATCTTCCTTGCCATTGTGGTTCAAGTGAAATCACTGCAGTTCTTAAATTAGTAACACCGTTGTTAAGTGAACCCGATTTCCCCATTGATTTTGCTTGACAGAAGGTTGTAAAATGTAATCAGATGACACCAGGACACAACCGTCCTCAATATGAGTCAGTTGTCAAGGATCTGAATTCTGATCACGTAACTTTGGGGATGTTGCAATGGGTCATACGTGTGAAAAAACAGTCACATGACTAGGGGTGGGCTGCTGGGGGTTTGCAGGGCTTCAGGAGAACCCCTATCTAAGATTCTGTGCAGTTTGGAGAACCCCCAAACCCCACTCCTGGCCGGCCCCCCATGCTTCTCCCAGGAGCCCTCACACGGCCCATTTGGGATTCAGGTAAGTGCAAGGTGCATGCGGAGGCTCAGGGAGGGTGAAAAATGGGCCAGCCGGAAGTTCAGGAAGGCCGGAAATGGCTCCCCCCCCACACACACACCATGGTGCAGGAGGCTGACTAGGCCACGCCCACCATGGCCACACCCACCCAGCAACCGGGCAGAGAACCTGTTGCTAAAATTTTCGAAGCCCATGCCTGCACTAAATGAACTGTGGTAAACTGAGGACAAACTGTATGGTTCTATCTTATGACCCATTTATAAAAGAAATAATGTTTTTGTGGTGCGGAACTCAAACTTGAGCAAATCAGTTCATTTGCCAAGGGAAAAAACTGTGAGAAGATTGTTGAGCTTAAGGCATAGCTATTCTTACATAAGGTAGTGGAGCAATGCAAAACATGTGCCAATAAAGGGGGGGGGGACTTAAGACAAGCAGTTCTAGAGCCCTTCTGTCCAATATCAACGCCATTGCAAACATTCATATACACACCCCATAAATCCCACACATTATAAGTACATTTTGTGATGCTCATTATGAGTTCAGAAGAGTACAAAATTTATGCATGCTCTGATAGATTCAAGATGGAGTGAACAATGTATTTTCTCACATTGCACCTAGTTTGGGACATATCTTCACCATACAATGTCCCCCTTAAGACGCATGTTACATGATGCATATGTAAACCATAATGAATTGATTACTCTGCAGAACAGGGGTGGGTGTGACTGAATATTACTGTACCTTGACATCCACAACTTGAATCATTTTTCCCAGAATAGAAACATAAGTTTATGGTTTTCTTTTCGAAGCAGTTGTGTTTGAAATCTCCAACCAAGTTATCATAACTTGATTTCAGTTACAGAGATTTCTGTACAAAGTCTATCTGCCTTTTTTTAAGCATGTTTGTCTGCATTTAAATTTACACCATGGAACATTCCATGCATACACAATGTGATTGGGGTTGCATTGTACCTTAAGTTATGACAATATAAATGTTACCTTTTATCCATGGCATGGATAATTATCCTTGCACGCATCCCTCTAATTTCCTTTCTGTTATGCTTATAAACATTTCACCATAGTAAACAAATCCAGATGCATTAAATGCCATCACACACTTAATCTAATATGTGGTCATCATGCATCTAACTTTCCAGGGTTTTCAGAGAATGTTGAGAAATGGTTTTACATGTTGATTTAAAAGCTTTTCTAAACAAATTTTCTCAATCAGCGCTTCTTAATCTTGGCAAACTTAAGTTGGGTGGACTTCAACTCCCAGAAGTCCCCAGCCAGCCCAACTTCTCCTTGGTGGGAGTTGAAGTCCACCCATCCTAAACTTGCCAAAGTTGAGCAAAACACTGCTCTAAATAAGATCTGTTCCCGTTCCATGCATCCCAGAACAGAAGAAAAGGAAATTAGACAGCGTGGATAATATAGAAACAAAGAAAACTGATGGCAGAAAAAGACATAGTGGCCCATCGGGTCTGCCTTTTAAGATTTTTTTTTAATTGATTAATTTATTTTTTATTTAATCTATTCATTTAATTATTTTTATATTTCATTCATTCATTTATATCTTTTTTATTTTTGTCAAATGATGGGCATATGTTTATTACAAGCATGTTTAAACTCAGTTACTCAGATTGACCCATTACCTTCACTGGAAGTTGGTTCTTAGCTTCTACTACTCTTTCTGTGAAGTAATAATTTTCTAATTTTGAACTTCTCTCCTACATATAGGAGCCCTCAACTTACAAGAGTTTGTTTAGTGACTGTTCAGAGTTACAATGGCACTGAAAACAGTGACTTCTGACTGTTTTTCAGAGTTATGACCTTTGCATAACATGATCAAAATCTAGGCGCTTGGCAGCTGGCTCAAATTTGTGACCGTTGCTGGGTTACTAACTTATGAACTGCAGTGATTCACTGAACCGCTGTGGCAAGAGAGGTCATAAAATGGGATAAAACTCACTTTTACAAGTGTTTCATTTAACAACAGAAATGTTGGGCTCAACTGTGGTCATAAGTGAAGAACTAATTGTATTATCTTTATCCTTATATTATCCTTATCCTCAGTGGCGGAATTCAAATTTTTTACTACGGGTTCTGTGGGCATAGCTTGGTGGGTGTAGTGTGGCTTGGTGGGCGTGGATTGGTGGTGTGGCAGGGGAGGGATACTGCAAAATCCCCAATCCCTCTCCACCCCACTAACCTGCTTTGCAGCTCCGTTCTCCGACTCAGCCGGTCAGCTGGGACTCAATGGGAGGCAGAGAAGAGATGGGGTTGGTGGGGCCAGTCAGAGGTGGGATTTGATGGTTCTCCAAACTACTCAAAATTTCTGCTACCGGTTCTCCAGAACTGGTCAGAACCTGCCGAATACCACCTCTGCTTATCCTTTTGATATCCTTAACCAGCTCAATGAAAACAATTAAGATTGTTGGGAAAGATTCATGGGATTCCCAAGGTAGACAAATAATTGCAAATCAGGTTGTACAGTAAACGTCACCCTACCCATGGAGATGTGGTGTGCATCTGTGTTTTAATTTTAATGATTGGACTGTGCCTGAAACTAGCTGCATTTCAGGATTTTAAAATGCAATTCGAATTTCCCAAGGGAAAACTTTATAGGCTCTATTTTCCTTTGTTGAAAATCAGCTTCAGTGGGGATTCAAAACAGATATTGCCTTATCTAAATATTGGTTGAGATCTCTACATGTTTCCAGAATCACAGATGCTCTGCTCTTTAGCCCTCTTCCATCTTTTTCACATTTGTCTTTGCTCTGTAATGCTTCTTCATTCTACTTGATAAAAATCCTTGTGATTAATTTCTGAAATGGTTATGAGAGTGTCTGTTTAATGAACACAGTAAGTTACATTAAAATTAATGTATTAATTTAATTAAGGAATTGCATGTTTGCTTTCTTTGTGATTATTTTTATTGCTCTGCAATCAATGGACTTGAAAGTCTCATAACTGCCATTATTTCTAAGAACATCCCTAAATCCATCTCTCAAGTTAACTATTGTTCAGTTATTTTCTTTTATTAGAAATTCAGGGGAGTGATGAACAATTTAGCAAAATATCCTTACACTTAAAACAAGAGCAATACATCTGCACAATTGGAGGGGGATCCCCATTTTACACATATATGCACCCAACAACACCCTGTACAAATACTACCTCTCCCAGGCACAAAACATGAAGATTGTGCATTTATGCAAAGTGTGGGGCTGGGATATTGGAAGGAAGGAATGCTTATTATGATTAATGAACACCACAACTACTTTCCTGTTTAAGCATTTCAGTAGCCTCTATAGCAGCTGTACCTTATTCTTTCTTTTAAATTGCAGATGGGGAGGATTGCTCATTGATCTTGCAGCAAACTGGGGAGAGAATTGGTTCAGTGGGAAAAAGGTAATTTACAGCATAGTTGTGGCTTGAACTTAGTGTTTTACATTGTATGGCCCTTCTCAATTGTCTTTCATTCTGTAAAACTCAGTGTTTCTCAATCAATGTTCAGATGTGTAGATTTCAGCTCCCAGTCTGTATTGCTCTAGACTCTAAATGGAAGCTAAACAAGGAGAGATTGAACCTGGAAATAAGGAGAAAATTTCTGATAGTGAGAACAATCCACCCATGGAACAGAAGTTGCCCTCGGAAGTTGTGGGAGCGCCATCAGTTGAGACTTTCAAGAAGAGACTGGACTGCCATTTGTCAGAAATGGTGTAGGGTCTCCCGCTTGGATGGGGGGTTGGACTAGATGACCTACAAGGTCCCTTCCAACTCTGATTATCTATTATCTGTTATCACATAGGGGGCAGTGGTGGGATTCAAATTTTTTTACTACCGATTCTGTGGGCATGGCTTGATGAATTTGGCAGGGGAAGGTTAGTGTAAAATCTCCAGTCAGAGGTGGCATTTGCTGGTTCTCCAAACTACTCAAAATTTCTGCTACCGGTTCTCCATAACTGATCAGAACCTGCTGAATACCACCTCTGATAGGGGGACTATCTTAGGTTGAATTCTGACGACAGATATTCCTCCACCTATGACCACAATTGAGCCCAACATTTTTGTTGCTAAGTAAGACAGTTGCTCAGTGAATTTTAAAACCTTTCTTGCCATGGTTGTTAAGTGAACCACCGTGGTATTAAGTTAATAACATGGTTGTTAGGTAAGTCCAATTTCTTCCTTAGTTTGCTTGTCAGAAGTTCACAAAAGGTGACCTCGTGATTCTGGGTTCCTGCAACCATCATAATTATAAGTCAGCTGTCAAGCATCTGAATTTGATCACATGATCACGGGCATGCTGCCATGGTTCTAAATGAGAAAAAAGGTCATGTTGCAACATCAAATGTCCCTAAGTGAGCTGTTGTAAGTTGAAGACTATCTGTACAAGTTTAATATGCAGTGGAGTTTAACCCTACAATATTAATATGCAGCTTCAGAGAGGTGCTTGTCTTAGACCAGGCAAGTTTAAAAATGGTATTTCAAGTGGAAAACAACAAAATTAGCTAAGCTGGGATGCAACCTTGCAAAGATGCAATACCTCTTTGGAGGGATCTAGTGAGATGCTATTTTCCAAAAAAGTATCTTTGCTTGCCTATGTGCAAAAGAAAAGAGATATTTCCAAGATCTCTTAATTCTCTCATCCAAAGGAAACAAAATCTATAATACTAGCCCCCAGGACCTTTCAATGCTCAGGAAATGTAGAGTGGGGTATGCATGTAACAATATATAATGTTTTGTTTGTATGTATGCTGTACGTTGCGTATCAGGCGTTCACTGCCTCCATGGACGAGTGTGCAATCAAACTTGCCATAAGACAGTAGTCCTTGATTGTCATCAGCTGTAGCTCATTATTCTCTCAAGGCTTCCTTGTGTCAATCGATAGGAAACAATGTGTAATCACTTTCCATTGATTGCAAATCAGTTTGCATAGACTGGCACTGGAGTCCTTGACAGGATAACAAGCGATGCCTTGTTGCCCGTTTTAGGGGCCAAGTGGCCAATATGCCATCATCTGACAGCCCTTTTCCTGCTTGGCACATGAAAAAAAAAAAAAAAAACAGGCTTCCAGGAGGGAGAGAAGCAATATTGTGGCAATGATGCAATGAGTAGAAGGCTGATTTCCACTTCACCTTAAATGGATTGTTGCAAACAAGGGCAGCATGTGGCAGAGCTGTCAATAACTTGTCAGATTGATCCCTGATGTCCACTTCCTTCAGACACAGAGGTTCCTGTTAGGCCCCATGGACGACTTGTGGAATTATTTCTGAGTATGGTTTTTTTTTTCATTGTTGTTTGCCTACAGACAGAATCTTGCCAGACTGAAGCAACTATCAGCATAACTATATATATTCTTTATGAACTGCTAGGGATGGGCAATCTTAACCTTCTTCCTGTTACCAAAAATTCTGACCTCTGCTGCTTCTTTGTCCAGTGGGAAACAGCCCTTTCCTTCAGGGACTCCAGATTTTCTTCCACCACAGTAGCCCTCTAATGTTGGGTCATATTAATAATGATAACCAGTGAGACACACCCATGTTAGGATAGGGAAAAGTCACAAAGAAGCAAACCAAATTCTGAATTGGATGCAGAGCAAAATTTGTCATCTTGTTTTGCAATATGTTGAACCTCATATCAAAGCATTTCATGCACATGTTTTATCATTAAATAGCAGACATAGCTGATGTACCCTATATTATTAAGTGCTTTACTTCCTCCTCTGGCTTTTCATGAGTGAGGCAAGCCAGAATAAGGAATTTATATTTAAGTATTAATTTTATGTTGTAATGCTTTGTTCTTTGTTTCTTTATTAGATTTGTGTGCTGCCCATCTCATCAAGAGGTGACTCTGGACAGCTTGCAAATATTAAAAACTGATAAACATTAAGACAATAAATAATAATGATGGTAATTTACAATTAAAGGATGGGAGAAAAGGTGAATGAAGTACACAGATAGGTGAGATCTTCTCTTAATCCGTTAGCACAGATAGTCGGGTCTTTAGGACCTTATAGAAGATCAAAGGGGTGGATGCAGATCTCACCTTGGAGGGGCATAATTTTCAAAAGAGCAGGTGCCATGGCATCTGTGTCAAGAGAAGGACCAGGAGAGACATGATAGCACTCTTCCAATACTTGAGGGGCTGCCACAGAGAGGAGGAAGGGGTCAAGCTATTTTACAAAGCATCTGAAGGCCAGACAAGGAATAATGGGTGGAAACTGAACAAGGAGAGGTTCAAGTTGGAAATAAGGAGAAATTTTCTGACAGTGAGAACAATCAACCGATTTGCATTAACAGAGGGATACAATCAAGATCAAGTGAGGTCCTAATACCACTTTATAAAGCCTTATAAGACCACACCTAGAGTATTGCATCTAGTTTTGGTTACCACATTATAAAAAAAGATGTTGAGACTCTAGAAAAAGTGCAGAGAAGAGCAACCAGGATGATTAGGACATGAAGAATGGTTGCAGGAACTGGGCTTGGCTAATCTAGTGAAGAGAAGGATCAGGGAAGACATGATAGCAGTCTTCCAATACTTGAGGGGCTGCCACAGAGAGGAGGGGATCAAGCTATTTTCCAAAGCACCCAAAGGCCAGACAAGGAATAATGGATCGAAGCTGATCAAGGAGAGATTCAATTGAGAAATAAAGAGAAATTTTCTGACAGTGAGAACAATCAACCAATGGAACAGAAGTTGCCTTCAGAAGTTGTGGGAGCTTCATCCCTGGAAGCTTTCAAGAAGAGACTGGACTGCCATCTGTCAGAAATGGTGTAGGGTCTCCTGCTTAAGTGGGAGGTTGGACTGGATGACCTACAAGGTCCTTTCCAGCTCTGTTAATCTGTGTCTGTATGGCAGAAAAGGCTCTTCTCCTGAACTCCATCATCTTAAATTCCTTGACTGACAGGTTCACAGCATGTCCTTTCTGCCAGTAGAGATTTTTTTAATGGTTTAGTTCTTTTCTGTAATACACTGTCATCTGATAGGACCCTGGTGATTTCTGTTGTTGGACCTACTCTAAGGAACAATATATTCTTTGAGAGATGGATAACCCTGAGAGTACCGGTCTTTTGTAAGGTATTGAAGATCTGGATCATCTCTTGGTATTGGGCTTAGGTGTTATGTTAGCTTGTCTTTAAAGAGGTGATTGGGCAAATGTTTGAGTGACTTCAGCTACAAAGTGTTGCATTTATTTGACATTCTGTTTGTTGTTTTTTAATCTGATATTAGCCCCAAAGAATCTTATTTGGGAATTGGTTGGGCATGTAAATTGAATCAAGTAATCTACCCAGCCAATATCCCTGAGCATAATCTTTAATTAGCAATCATTTTAAAATGGCATGGGGAGGAAATATGAGGTAGAAAAGATTTAAACCAAAGGCTGTGATAGAAAAACACAGTTGAATTTCCTTTGGAAATTCAGAAAAGAGATAGAGATGCATTTCCAGAAGTTGCTACTGGCAAGTTTCTTAATAATTGTAAATAATCCAGAAAAACTTCCAAGGGATATGCAGAAAAATAAAATTTGAAATAGCATTTTATAAAGGGAATTTTGCCGTTTCCCCATGCTGTTTTGGATTAGACCAAGTGATTATCACTAAAGCAGTCTGTGTGTATAGTATAAACAAGGTTTTTGTATATATTTTTAAAAGTCAAATGTTTATGTTTGGTTTAAGAATTGGAAGGAATTTCCTTGACAAAGATATATCATAAAAACATATTGTAGATGAAATTTTAGTCCTTGACTTACAATACAACACTTCATTTTGTATTTAATTTAAAGTTACAATGGCACTGGAAAAAGTGACATATAGCTGTTTTTCACACTTATGATCATTGCAGCAGCCTTGTGATCATTTGATCAAAATTTGGACACTTGGCAACTGGCATGTATTTATGAGAAAATTCAGTGTCCTGGAGTCATGTGATCACTTTCTGTGGCCTTCTGTCTTCAATGGAGAAGACAGATTCACTTCATAACTGTGTTACTGATTTAAACAACTGTAATGGTTCACATAACAACTGTGTCAAGAAAGGTTGTAAAATGAGGCAAAACTAATTATCAGCTGTCTCGCTTAACAATATAATTTTTTGGGTTTAATTGTAGACTTAAGTTGAGAACTACCTCTATATTCTTTGGCCCCCATTTAAAGATGGATTTTAAAGTCCAGGTAGGATGTGCTATGGCTCCAGTACATGAAACCACAAATGGCTTAATAATTTCTATTCTAGATATATAACTTCCAGATTAGCAGATATATATTTAATGAACTGAACAGTAAATTGTCATCTTATCTGAAGTTAAAACTGTGTTCAGGAAATTTTACTGACAGCATTGCAGACATTTTAATTAATTATTTTGAAATATTTTTTGAGTTTCTGAATATTACATTTAACTAAAAGAATTTATAAATGCCATCACTCTAGCAGAGTTGTGACTGGCTAATTTTAGAGTTAAGAATGGAAATAAAAAGAAATGCTCCAGAGAACAGATAGGGAACTATGAGAAGAGCCAGGAAAATATTACAGAATGAAAAACAAGGAGAAATGGCTAATAATTAAAAGCATTTGGTGCTTTTGTCAATTTTTCTCTAGGTACTTCCATTAATGATCCTTAGACTGTTAAAGTACAACTTCTTTGTAATCATCCCAGTAATATCTGTAATGGCTTCTCTGCAAGTTGAGATGTCATTAAGAAGGGGAAACATCTGAATTGCCTGCGGTAGATCTTTTAGGAATTTATTCTACGAATAAGGATGGGAAACCATACACTTCAGAAAGTTCTGTTTATTCCTTTTCTTCATGTTGAATGAAGATCAGTCCAAGCGGCTGAGGATACATCATTTTACCTTACTTGAAATCCTAAAATAAGTTCATTCTGTTTCACTCTGTGAAATGTAGGTACAGGGTTTGGTGCTTCTCAGCTCATAAGTAACTCATAAATAACTCATGATTGAGCTCCTCCCTCAACCATGCATGAAAAGAAACATGCAGGTAGTCCTTGATTTACAGCCACAATTGAGTCCAAAAGTTCTGTAGCTAAGTGAGACATAGATATTTGTTCAATGAGTTTACAACTTTTCTTACCACACTTGTTAACTGAATCACTGAAGTTAGTAACAGGGTTGCTTGATGAATCTGGCTTCCCCAATTGACTTTGCTGGCCACGAAAGGTATTCTCATGACCCCGGACATTACAACTATCATAAATATGCATCAGTTGCCAAGTGCCTGAATTTTTATCATGTGACCATGGAGATGCTGCTGTGTTCATGAGTGTGAAAAAACGGTAAAAAGTTACTTTTTTCCGTGCTGTTGTATCCTTGAATGGTCACTAAATGAACTGTTGTAAGTTAAGGACTACCTGTAGTTTGAAATAAAAGATGTGCAGCAAATTGTATGATCAGAGTGGATAATACTATAATATTATAATAATACAAATATAACATAATGTAACGTTATAGCAATAGAACTTATATATTCACAGTGCTTTACAGCCCTCTCTAAGGGGTTTACAGAGTAAACCTATAGCCCCTAACAGTCTGGGTCCTTATATTACTGACTTCAGAAGGATGGAAGGTTGAGTCAACCTTGAGTTTGGTGAAATTCGAACTGCCAAATTGCAGTCAGCCGGCAGTCAGCAGAAGTAGCTTGCAGTACTGCATTCTAACCACTGCGCCATCAAGGCTCTTGGTAATAATATGAGAGAGGGAGGGAGAGAGGGAGGGAGGGAGGGAGAGGAAGAGAGATGAGATGATGATGATAATAAAACTGTAGCAGAAGAAACATAGAGGAGAAGAGTTACTACTGAGTGACATCTTATGCTTTGCACTAAGTCTCAGAATAACCAGGTAGGACTGAGAACGAAGCCATCTGAAAGGCATCTGAGAGTTCAAACATCACCACTAGTTGCTTTAATCACAAGTAGGGAACCTAATTGCAAATGCTGCTATTACTGACATTATGAGATATTGTCAACCTCCAAAACCCAAGAAAGACATCCTGAGCTTCTTTCTAAGCAGCTTCCTTTATTGTTTCTACTTATAGACAGAATTTTTGCCAAACTAAAGCAAACTATATTCTCTGAGAACTATTGAGGGAGGGACTATTTTAACTCTCTTTCTTTTGCTCCTATGGAATGTTTCTTTCTCCTGGGAATCTGGACTATAGTCCATCACAGGTGTTGATCAGGTGACAACCCTTCACAGTGGAGATCCAATTCTGTGGAACAAACTCCTTTCGAAAGCTGCTGATGGTATTTTGCCACAAACCCAAAACATTATTATTATTATTATTATTATTATTATTATTATTATTATTATTATTATTATTATTATTATTATTATTATATTTGTATCCTGCCTTTATTTTTACAAATAACTCTAGGTGGTGAGCATATCTAGCACACTTTCTTCCTCTTATTTTCCCAAGAATAACAACCCTGTGATGTGAGTTGGGCTGAGTGTGGGTGACTGACCCAAGGTAGCTTTCATGGCTAAGGCAGGACTAGAACTCACAGTCTCCAAGTTTGTAGCCTGTGTCTTAACCACTATATCCAGCTAGATGCAAAATCTTAGAAGTTAAAGAGTCCCTTAAACATATAAAAATGAAAAACAAAGAAAGGATACTAATACATGCAACTAGACAGACAGGAGATAGAGGTAGAAATAGAAATCATTTGGTGGACCATGTCACAAAAAAATTCTTGTATTTTCTCTTGCTAGCTCAAGACTTTTAAACTAATGACCCAATTTGATGTAGGACAAATTTCCATAACACAAGATGTATATCCCATTCCATCCCACAGCTTTGTAAGTGAAGGATGAGGGAAGGGTCACTGCTAGGAAAAGAAGGGTGGCGCTCTGGCGATGGGATCGATTTGTGAGATCAGCTGGGAGTTTTGGCAGCTGGTCAGAATTCCTTGCCAAGCCATGCAAGAGTATTGCACCTCCCTCCTGGGTAGGGGAGGATCCCCATTTCATGAGATTTGCTTTTTGCGAGAGAAAATTTCCATATTACAGTGTATTACAGTCCAAGCCAGGAATTAACTCTTTGGGACTGAGATGGGTGATGGGGAGGTATGGTCTATGCAGCACAGTTGAGCAATGAGATGGCTGAGTTACAGGGCTGTAAATCTGCCATTGTTGGCAGACAATGGTTATGGGATGGGTTTGTTGGCACTGCTGAAGACAGGATTGATTTATCTCTCCATTGTTGGCTGTAGGCAAGGGCCAGACAGACAGCTATACATTGCTTGTGTTTCGTGTCCACAAATGTCTTAAATCAGTCTCTTAATACAGTGCAAATAAATTGCTAAGAGTGCTGAGGGGCTGCACCTTCTTTACTAGTTTGGGTGTATACCTTTCACTAATGAACTTATGGTTATATATTGCATGTTTTTTTTTTTAATTCTGCCCCTCTTCCAGGGCAACATTGATACTATTTACACTGTTTTATCCTGACTGCAACTTTTCCAGGAAGGTTGGAAAGTTGAGAGACTAAGGTTAGCCCCAAAGCATGGAGTAGAATTAATGGTGTAGGAATGATTTAAAACTGGGTTCTCTCCCTTGTTTAACACTATCATTATACTCCTTCAGCTTTTCGCCAAGAGGTTTGATATTTCACACCCTGCAATAAATTTATGATGCTGCTCCATAGCAGTTGGTTTAGCATTGTGGCTTGGAGCTTCAAGTTCAAATCCCAACCTTTTGTTAATCTTCTCCACTGATTTAGGCAAGTCACTATATCAACCTTAGTCCCTTTACTGCAAAAGAGCTCGGTGATAAATAGAATTGTCACTGCCTGGTTATTTCTCCCCATCCCACTCAATCATCAGGAGAGGCCTGCTTTGGATCCCATTACCTAAGGAATGCTGACTAGCAGAGCTTAGCAAGAGAACCTTTTCTGCCATGATGCCTACCTGCTGGATTAGCTCTGACCATGGTTTTATGCCTAAACCTGGAGCCTTGAGGTGGGGTGACAGAGCTCATCTTCTGCTCATGTTAATGGTTGTTTTACAAAGCTTGGCTGCAACCTGTTTTTATTTTTTGCACTATATGTAACAGAATAACAGAGTTGGAAGAAATTATGGAGGTCTTCTATTCCAAGTACCTACTCAAACAGGAGACCCTATACCATTTTTAGAAAAATGGATGTCCAATCTCTTCTTAAAAACTTCCAGTGTTGGTGCCCTCGAAACTTCTGGAGACAAGTGGTTCCACTGATTAATTGTTCTTTCCTGTTGTCAAGAAATTTCTCCTGAGTTCTAAGTTGCTTCTCTCCTTGATTAGTTTGCACCCATTGTTTCTTGTCCTGTCTTCAGGTGCTTTGGAGAATAGCTTGACTATCTCTTCTTTGTGGCAGCACCTCAGAGATTAAAACACTACTGTCATGTCTCCCCTAGTCCTTCTTTTTCATTAATTAGACATACCCAATTCCTGCAACCATTTGTCAAATGGTTTAATCTCCAGTTCCCTCATCCTCTTTGTTGCTCTTCTCTGTATTATTTCTAGAGTCTCAACATCTTTTTTACAATGTGGCAACCAAAACTGGATGCGTTATTCCAAGTGTACTCTTACCAGGGCATTATAAAGTGGTGTTAACACTTCACATAATCTTGATCCTATTCTCTCTAAATGTATTTTATTGAAAGTGTGTGAGCAATGGGGAGCTATATCAATCAAAGGAATTAATCTTGGGATAAAACTTGAATAGTGCTTTGGAAACATTAAATATTAGTTTCAAAACACCTAGTGGATTGCAAAGGTGGGATGCAGAGGTGTAGCTGAATAGCACTGATTGAAGAGGTAATGGTTACAAGCTAGAAGAACTCAGAACTACAGATAAAATTACAGTGGATATTATTTGGAAAGGAACTTTGCAAAACTAAAGGAGGAAATGGAGAATGACTAAAGAATAAGAGTGGCAAAGATTAATATATCAGAAAGAAAAAAAATCTAATTACTCCTGTCTTAGCCTATACTATGCCACAATTTTTAAAAAGGGCAACATGAATAATAATGGATAAAGAAAAGTTGTTTATATTAGCCCTAGGACAAGAAGCATACCATTTCTCAAACTCAGCTTTAAAAAGAAATCCCTAAAATTTCTGTTCTTTTCAGGGTCCAAGAACCAAGAAATGACACAAGCAGATTTCATTATTGTTCTACACAGCCACAATCCTAACCCTAAAACAGACTATTACCTAGATAAAGCATACATTCTGGGAATTATTAAGGAGAAGCCATCTTCATCCACTTTCTCTCTCACAAACTATCTGAACTGAGTTGTCTCTTGCTCCTCTGGAATATACTCTCTCTCTTCTGGGAATCTGTCCCACTACATTCCCATCACGGTCCTGGGCCATATAATTTCTGCTCTGTGGTAGAATTCAAATTTTTTTACTACTGGTTTTGTGGGCATGGCTTGGTGGGCATGGCAGGGGAAGGATACTGTAAAATCTCCATTCCCACCTCACTCTTGGGGAATGTTACTGCAAAATCCCCATTCCCTCCCCACCCCACTAACCTGCTTTCCAGCTCTGTTCTCCTGTGCAGGGCAACAAAAAAAGACCCAGCTGATCAGCTGGGACTCGGGACGCAGAGAACAGATGGGGTGGGGCCAGTCAGAGGTGGCCAAATTACTCAAAATTTCCGAACTACTCAATATTTCCACTACTGGTTCTCCAGAAATGCTCACAACCTGCTGAAAACTACCTCTGTTTCAGCTTGAACAATATCCAGTGCTGTATACTAGGTGCACAAGGACATTGTGCATCAGCCTAGGAGGATGGGATTCAAATATAAATTCTTTAGAAAGTGGAAGTGCTATTAAGCTCCTTGCAGACTCATGAGGTTCCTAAGTTTTCTATAATATTTGCTTTCAAACAAATTCCTGGAAGGAGAATTATATTCGTTGCATTTAGTTCCTGTAAGGAAGGTTGTAACTTTGTCCCTTGCTTTAAGCCCCTGAAAAACCAAGCTTCATAGAATTTAATTAGCTGGCAGTAAGCTGCTTAGTACTCTGGCTCAGTACTCTGGCCAGGTCAGTGACATGGTGGAGAAAATACTTTCTGTGTAGAAATCTTAGGCATTTCATTTGAATGAAAATATTCAGAATTGCTGCTAGCAGTAATGAGCTAGATCAGGGGTCTCCAAATCTGGCAACATTAAGACTTGTGGACTTCAACTCTCAGAATTCCTCAGCTAGCCACACACTAAACAAGCTTTAAAGGAGACTGCCAGTCATTGTTTTAGCATGTTTCATGAAGCAGCCCGTTGTATTATACATAACAGTTGGATTTCATAGGCTATATGAAGATAGGAATTGTGTTTGGTTATCCTGGCTTAGGTTTTAGCCTGTTCAGTGAACCTAGACAATAAGTGGCATCTTCAAATCCCTCCATTAAGCTTTCCTCCAAACTTCCATCTTCTACAACTTCCAGAATTTCTAGCAAGCATAGGGCACTGGCAAAAGCAAAACAAAACAAAAAACCCAGTATATTTTCACCAAACCACAAGTAAATAGTAAGTAAATAGTAGCTTGGAAATGGCACGAGCCATTCAGTTATTAAGAATTTTGGTCAAAAGCTGATACAAATTTAAAGAAAGGAATGGGGAAGAATGTGAATGGAAAAAAAGAAAGAAAAAGAATTTTGTTTATGTGTATACTGGCTGTAGATAAAAGCAGAAACTTCAGATTTGCACAATGAATTGGAGCATTTTTGTGTGCCTATGCACAACTTTTATTTGGAGAGTAAATGAGATCCTTTGCAGAGGCTGTTATGATACATTCCATGGACAGCTGAAGCAGGAATGTTAGACACAAATTGCTAAACTACATCAGGGGAGTGAGAAGTGGATGAGTTTCCATTGATAAAACCTATAACTTTCTAAGAATAGTTTTTACCCTAACAATATTAGGAAAAACTTGCTCCAAATCAAATCAGTGATCATTAATCAGCCCAAAGCAAATAAAACAATAAAGTAAATGAGTTTCACTTAAAATTCAAAGGCCTTTAAAAATAAAACGGTAAATCAGTGCACAATTTAGGACTGAGAATAAGCCACAGCTATTATACTATAATCAAGCAAGTTCAATTGCTTTTAGCTAACATGCACTTATTTTACGGAGCCTGGCTACATTATACATTGTCTCAGGGTGGGTAATAGATAACTATGCATATGGTTGGGAAGGATTCTGCAACTAGTTCACTTGGATGCCTTCTATTTCTACTGGCCCCCATTGTAGCACAAATATGATAGTGACAAAAGTCTGGCTGGTTTCATCATTTCATCCTAGTCCACAAAAACTGAATTTGGAAATCTGAAACAAAAATTCAGAAGTGGATAATGCTGTGACATGCCAACAAGTAGATTTATGGAAATAGAGTGACTTTCATTTTTAAAAAAGGCTTCTTAAAGTAAAAGTAAAGGTTCCCCTCGCAGATATTATGTTCTTGTCATTTTCTGCTCAAGGGGGAGGTACTGATCTCCATTACAAAGCTGAAAAGCCAGCGCTGTCTGAAGATGTCTCCGTGGTCATGTGGCTGACATGACTAAACCATAGAGTCACATAGACTCATAGGCTGGAAGGTCTTCTAGTCCAGTGGTCCCCAACCCCCAGTGTATGGATCGGCACTGGTCCTCAGCATGCCAGCAACCAGGCCACACGAACAAGTGAAGCCCCATCCACAGTATGCAGGCAGCATGCAAAACCACCCCTGCTCCAGTCTGTGGGAAAACCTTTCTCCATGGAACAGGTCCCTGGTGCCCAAAAGGTTGGGGGCTGCTGTTCTAGTCCAACCCCTTGCCCAAGGCAGGAGACCAAATTGCACCCTGGACAAATACTGTAGCTGTCCAATTTTTATTGAACACCTCCAGCATCCACAGCTTTGGAAATTACTCTCAGGAAATTTCTGTTTAGTTCCAGACTGGATCTCTCTTTAACAAGCTTCCATCCCTTACTTCTTATCCTGCCCTCTGTTCTCTGTTCCTTGGAGAGAAAGTCGAACCCCGTCCTCTCTGTGACAGCCCCTGGAAGACAGCTATCATGTCACCCACTAATCCTTCTCTTCATTAGAATAGACATAGTCTAGAATACAGGCTGAAATAGTTCTATATTTTCAAAAAGGACACTTAGAGAAAAACAATTTCAATTTATTTGCATATCCCTTGGACCCATCACACAGACTAGAAACATACTTTTTGTCAACAACAATAGCAATCGCACTCAGACTTATATTTTGCTCCCTACTACTTTACAGAAGTTTATAAATGTCAGCAGATTGCCCCCAACAATCTGGACCCTCATTTTACTGGCCGCGGAAGGATGGAAGGTTGAGTCAAACTTGAGCTGGTCAGGTTTGAACTCCTGGCTATGGGCAGAGTTAGCTTGCAATACTGCATTCTAACCACTGCACCACCATGGCTCATACTGTCTCTTTTGGAATTGAGTAGCCAACAAGTCAACTTATTAGCCCATTAACTCATCTGGCAATCCATGCTGTCATTACTATGATAGTTGTCTGTTCACAGAAACTTTGGCTTCTTTAAAAGCTTGTTTATTATTTGTCTCAGAAGCATCACAATTATAATAAGGCATATAAAATATGACATAATATATAAAATACAAGAATAAAATATGTACAAATTAAATCGGTCTTGCCTAGAAACTATCAACATTGTGTTCTGTCTCACTGCCATGAGGTCAAATGTACCAGTGGTGAGATTCAATTTTTTTTACTACTGGTTCTGTGGGCATGGTTTGGAGGGCATGGCAGGGGAAGGAAAATCCCCTTCCCTCCCCATCCCACTAACCTGCTTTCCAGCTCTGTTCTCCTGTGCAGGGCAACCAAAGAAGACCCAGCCAATCAGCTGGGATTCAGGAGGCAGAGAAGAGATGGGGGCGGGGCCAGTCAGAGGTGGTATTGTCCGGTTCTCCAAACTCAGAATTTCTGCTAACAGTTCTCCAGAACTGGTCAGAACCTGCTGAATACCACACCTCTGAAGTGTACACTGATCAGGAGACGAAGGGCAGGTATAAAGGTCTGCATGTCACCACAATTTCAAAGGACAGAAGCCACTGCATAACCCCATTTGTTCAGAGTGTCCCTGGATCTTGCATTGTCTATTCTAAGTTTAAAAGCTTGGAATGCCAAATGGAAGAGGGAATGATTATCTGCTGTTGTAAAAGGTAAACATGAGTATTAATAAAAGAGAAGGGGAAATTAACCATCTTTCCATGGCCACTGCCTCAAATGAAAAACTAAAATTGATTAGAGATTCAGAAACCATATTAAGCACAATGCCAGCACAATGCCAGATCTGGCACCCCTGGGCAGGGGTGTCTCTTACACAGAAAATACAGACATCTCTATCAATATCTAATGCTGGAAGAGCAGGATCCTTAGGCCAACTGCACATTAACTTAGTCATACAAGTTAGATGTCTAAATCATCAGATGATGCAGCTCATTAGATCAACCACAAGCTGCTCAAACTGTAAAATCAAGCGAAGATCTGAACTTTTATAGGTCTGAGTGGAAGGATGATGCCTCTTTTTCATTTAATGGTGGCTTAACTGGAGACTGAAATCAGCCCTTTGATGTTGCAACAGAAAATCAGCCCAGCAACTTCTTCATCTTCTGGGCAAGCTGCCATAAAAACTTTGAAGCACTTGCCTTTGGTTCCTAATATCTTAATGACATTTGTCTTATTAATATAATAGACTGATGGGAACAAATCATAAGCTAAATCAGAAGTCAGAAGTCAAACTCATTTCTTTCTCCCGGATATGTTCATTTTCTATTTTTAGGGAGAATTTATAATAGCAGGCTGCTATAAAACCCACCTCTTCAGTTCCTGAAAATTCTATATCATTTTCTTGCACAAGCAAACTAAACTTGAGATGTCAATAGACAGCCCCCCCNATGTCAATAGACACCCCCCCCCCCCAAAAGGACATAAAAGCCAAATATATTTTCCCCATTTGAAAACAACTTTTTCCCAAAAGAACAATTGTTCCTCATACACATTACTGCTTTCCAGTGTCCCCCCCAGTGTTTTGAAACACTGTTTTATAGGTCTTCAGTGATGATACGCTGGATGTAACTAACAATTATATTATTTTTTTCCGTGCTAATTGCATCCAACTGGAATTTCTTCTACAGCTAAGAAGAAATATTTATGGCAAATACAGGGAACTGCAGAGATAAAGCAATTGGCAAAAACTAGGATGCTTAAGTATCATAAAACAGCCAGGATCCAAACAGGTGCGAGATAAAGCAATATAAATAAACTGCTCTCTATGCAGCACAACGCCCGGCAGAGTTGTGTAAAAAATAAATAAGAATTGGATGAAATCACTTTGCTCCTATCCAAAGGAAAATTTAACAAAGCCATTCCTTGTGTCAGCTAATTAGTTCCAACAGCTGGGAAAACATTTCTCAAGTGGAAACTTTAAAAAAGTTAAAAGTTGTTCTATGAAAATTAAAAACAAAGATGTGATCAGATATACAAAATGCTTCAGGGACTCTAAGATGTAGTTTCTCTAGCTATTTCCTAACATTTCCAATGACCACACTCCAAATACTTTAAAAGCAACCTTTCCATCTTTTGCTTATCTCTCTCCATGTCTGGTTAGGTTACTTAGGGTTTTAGCACTATTGACTAAAAACATTTTCTGCCTGAATCCACAAGGTGACCCTGGATGAGTTGATCCTCAAAAGGTGCAGCATCTGTTCTTGTTTTTTGAGATCAACAGAGTGATCTTCAATATCAGACCATTCCCTTCCATAGTGTGGGAGGGCCAGCCCTGCATAACCAGCTTTTATGGAGTAAAAAGGAAATAGAATGCGAGCAACCCTTTTACATTTTGGGCTTGAAATGAAATTATGATCTCCTTCACTTCAGCAACTTGACATGACAAGAATCCGAAATGGTATTCCAAGAGAGGCTACAAATCCCTACATTTTTAGTCTAGGCATCAGAGAAGATAAAAGAAGGACCCAACCAAACATCCTGACTCTTTGCAAGCCAACCTTATTGCAACTGAAAAAAGAAAACAGAAATGCAAACTCTGATCAAGTTCATCCCTGCTCACACTGCCTGGATAACTGCAAGCCAAAAAAGGAGAGCTACAAAGCTGTCAAGCCACCATTCCTTTTAAAGGATGAGAAATTCTAGAGCTGAAAAGAGAGGGAAGACAAAAATCACTTTGACTGCAAAATGCTGCAGGAGGAAGCATTAGCTCTGCATAGAGCTAGGCTCCAGTTAAGCAATAAATACATTCAGTTTTCCATCACTGTTGATGGAAAACATGGGAAAACATGGGTATCATGGGAACACAAAAGTACATAAAATAAAATAAAATGATAGCAACACACTCTTCACATTTTTAAAGGGCTAGTTGAACCCTAATGACAAGTCTAAAAGGAATGGGTAAAGTTAGAAACAACTCTTTTATCTTCAACATTATTCAAACAATATAGCCTTCCTTTTTAAAGTAAACCAGGTTTAATTCCTACCTGCTGCTATGTCAAGAGCTTTCTTCAAGCCTGAAGGGAGCATCTTTTCATTAATTCAAGTACACCAACAATGGTCAAGGCTAGGCATTGTGGTGGGTTATTTGCCTGCAAAAAAGAAAAATGAAAATGCTTATGATGTGTGTTATTTATTTCTAAGGAATTTACTTATTTATTTAGCATATGGCATACATGGACTAGTAATATACTGTATGTTAACATTTCACCAAGATTAGTAGAACCCAATAAAATGTTAAAAAGATCGGTGTTCAAATACCAATGTCTTGGCTGTCTAACAATCAAAGTGCAGCATCGTTTATATTAACACCCCCCCCCCCCC
>BHFT01029403.1:36200-59048 GCA_004320025.1 Laticauda laticaudata
ACCCCCCCCCCCCCCAGATATATGCCCTAGCTTACAGCCAATCACAATGTGATCTACAGTTTGACATGGGATCCCACACAATCACACTGAAAGGATGATACTATGCCCCATTTATATAGAGGCAGATGGCATGTGAAGTGTGAATCCTATTCAAGATTGTCCATTGCTGACATGGTAGCTTGTCACCTTTTTTTGTGGAGGTCATTTAAATGTTTTCCTTTTTGGAGACATTTAGCAACCCATTTGACTTTGGAAATAGATGTTACAACTGAAGGACAAAAACAAAAACATGCAGGAGAACATTTGGTCAACAGGCTTTGAAAACAGAACCACTGGTTGATTTTATATATTGTTTTAATCTCACATTGTGCAAAAGCATAAACCATGTCTTGCAAGCCACAAAAGCTAGCTTCATACATCACACTAAATCAGAACCATAGCAATCTATATCTTAGGGTGATGTAATATTTCAAAAGCCATCCATCATTTTCTCTCCTTCAGACAAGCCAACAGTTGCAACTATCTACATATCCAAAGGGAATTATCCCCTTATCTGGAGAGAACAACTTCTCACTAAGCCAAGGGGCCTTATTTACCTCAGAAGCTCTCAGAATTAAAGACCTTCAGAAACTTACCAGGTGAGGATATTTCAATGATGCCCCCCAGTAGGAAAATCAGTTGCTTTTAATATTTGTAACTCCCCTTGAAATCATTGATAAAGGTTGATATGTAAAGGTTTCTAATATAACTTATAAAACAGTCCAGGCTAAGTCTGTGGATGTCCATTTTAATTTCCCATAGTGCTCTAGGGGGCCATTCAGATGGACTTTTAATAACACCTGTCATTGATTAGCTCTGCTGGGTGAATGGTGAAGCATATCTTTTGTTCTCCAAAGAAGATTTAAAGGAACCTCATGCTCAAACATTCATATATATACACAGGAAGATTAACAATGGGTATCGTCTGGCTGGTTGAATAAAAGCAATTAAAAGATTAAAAGAAAATTTAAAACTCTTTTTTGTTTTGTTTTTTAAAAAGAAGCATTAGAAGCATTGAGAACATATCAGGAGGAGCAGGGTAAAACTAAGTTCAGTAGGTATTTAAAAACATCTCTTACATCTTATGACAGGATCTTTCTTTAACAGTTTACAGACAATGGTGTTGTGTCTATATATTGCTAAGCCTTATGTTGATTCCTTTTATCTTTTTACATCCAGCCACCTTTGCTATTGGTCAAAGGCCAACGTTCAGCTTAACTTTCCCAGAATTACACTTGTATTTGGAAAAAGTTACCCCACTCACAATTCCCTTCCTCCTATCTGAAATATTTTTCACCCTGCAGGATGGAGTGAGGAGGAGTTGAAATTACCCAGAAATCCATAATTTCCATAATACATTATACTATCATATAGTACAGTTTAATTTGCTATGAGAACATGACTCCTCCTTTATGGTATAACATGCAAAATCTAAACAATTGTGACATCTTAAAGCTAATTGTGATTAAGAAAACAAGGCCTAACTATATTTCTGAACCCAGCCATTACCAATGCATCCAGGTGTCACACAAAAACATCATTCAGAATGATTTGCAGTGTCCCTAAAATGTTGCGCTTCTTTATTCTTTGATATGGCTGCAAGGAACAATTTAGAAGTATCCGGTTCCATTTTGTGCTTCCATTTGTGCTTCCAATGAATTTGATTGTTTATCCAGCCTGCTGAGTTTTGGTTAGCATCAATGAAAGCTTGCGTGAAATAAGCTAGCTCTGCATCGGAGGTTATGAATATGATTTATTTAAATAAGTTATTTTTGACATTCGCTACAATTTAGGATTGTTTGAAAAGGGATGCAAAGATAGGAATGGCTGAGTCTGAGATTAGTTATAAGTCATGGTTATGAAAGTCCTTTCTCCTGCTCGAGCTCAAGAGTCACCATGTGTGAGTTTATTTGTTTTGAAATTTTTTATAGCAACCTACTGGTTCACAATGACTCTAGGCTACAAGAAAAAAGACACATTGTAGAAAAAAATAAAAATAAAAAGCAATACCCCTCTTCCCAACTCCAGTGACAACATACAGTCAAATAAACCATTTGATGAGCTCCATCCCACTGTGGGTTCTTCAAACCATCTGGCAAAGCCTTTAGGGCCTTATGAAAGAGTGTCAAAGTGGGATCCATCCAGTCTAATTTCTGAAGGGAGGATATTCCAAAGGGAGGGAGCCACCATGGAGAAGGCTATTCTTCTGGGTCCCACCAGATGTACTTCCTTGGGGGATGGGACCTGCAACATTCCTTGCTCTAGTGGTTGGTTAGATGTGACCAATAAGAGATGAACCCTCAGATAATCTGATCCCAAACCATGAAAGCTTTAAAGGTGATAACAGCACCCCGAACTACACGTGGAAGCAAATTGGCAACCAATTCAGCTCTTGCAGGAGAGATGACACATATACATATTGAGGTCTGCTCAAAACCATGTGGGCTGCTGCATTTTGAACCAATTGGAGCTTCCAGATGCTTTTCAAGGGCATCCCCAGGTAGAGCGTTGCAATAATCAAAATCAAATAGTCAAGAGTTGGGCAGCCACTGTACATGTGTCCAATGAATTTTTTTAAAAAGTGGAAACATTGCTGCCCCATGTAGCATGCCACCAAGCAATGATAGGATTATTGGTCATGTGCAACTGGCTGGCCTTTTCTCTGCTGTGTCCCAGTTCAAGGCTTCTACCATACAACCTCTCTAGATGTTCACTGATTTCTTCAACTGCAAGGATGGGATGCAGCTGTTGATTCAACCACATCCATGTATTCAGCAGGTTCTGAGCAGTTCTGGAGAACCGGTAGTAGAAATTTTGAGTCGTTCGGAGAACCGGCAAATGCCACTTCTGACTGGCCCCACCCCCATCTATTCTCTGCCTCCTGAGTCCCAGCTGATTGGCTTGGTCTTGTTTTGTTGCCCTGCACAGGAGAACAGAGCTGGAAAGCAGGTTAGGGAGTAGGGAGAGAATGGGGATTTTGCAGTGTCCTTCCCCTGCCACGCCCACCAAGCCATGCCCACCAAGCCACACTCACCAAGCAATGCCATGCCCATCAAGCAATGCCCATGGAACCACTAGTAAAAAATTTTGAATCGCACCATTGATCCAGGTCATGTCCAACTACAGTTTAGAACAGAACCTTTGTGTATCACACACACACACACACACACACACACACACACATTCTGGAATGTCTTGAGGAGGGGAAAAAGACACAGAAGCTCTTTTCATCCATTAAACACTAGAGAGTTTCCAGATGTGAAATTACTTGCAAAAATCAAGCTTGAGATATGAGTGGGAAGCTGCCCTAACGTCTTGAGCACAGCAATGTCTCTTTGCTTAGTTATTATTTCAGTTGTTTCTGTGTAAATAATAATTATTAATAAACACACTTTATTCCCTTTTTCCAGAAAGTGCCCAAGGTGTGTAAAAATAATTAGAATCAATAAAAGAGTGAAATGAATGATAATAACAGCATGACACATAGGGTGACCTAACACGGCAGAGAGTTAATAAAACATACCAGAACAAATGTCACAATTACCTATGGAGCAACTGACAAACAATATCCAACTGGTGTGCAGAATGATGATGCTTATGGGACATGTCAAGAACGCTGAAATGCTTCCTGCTGAGTTTGTAGTGGGTTAGGTCAGCCTCCCTCAACTTGGTGTCTTTCAGATTAGTTGTAACAACAACTCCCAGAATGCTCAGCAATTAGTACTTGGAACTTCTGGTGGAGACTGACTCTGAGGGAAAGGAGAAACAGCTGACAGGGAATGGAAGTGTGACTCCAGAGGTTGTGGAAGGGCAGAGGCCAGTTGGGCAGTCAGAGAAGGACCCAGGCCCATCCCCTCTCCATCTTAGGGCATACAGGGAGGAGAGAATAAGGGAGAGATGTGGTCTACTGGGGATGAGAAGGCCTCGAACCTCTTCATGGGCTGCATCTGTGACAATGGGATAAAGGGACAGGCATGCTTATGGGCCAGTGCTGGAAACAAAATGTGGAAATATCTCAAGTTTATTGTTCCTCTCTGAGTTTGGCATCCATCCCAGTGTGTGTTCTAATATCTGTGGATGTCTTCCAGCCCTTATCTTGCCTGGCTTGTGTTGTTTTTTACTCCTTATAATTTAAATGACATTTCCTCCTTCTTGTAACTGCTTGTGGGGGAGTTTTTTTTGTCTCCAGTCAAGGATATTTGAAACTTGGAAGAAAAGTGAAAGAATAAAAGGGGCTTTACCTGTTTTTTGTGACTGTGTTTATTTTGTATCCCACCCTGGGTCATCAGACTTACCTTTTCTACTTTCAAGGCTACTTTCAATCCCAATCTTTCATTTAGTGACAATTGAAGTTACAACAGTTCTGAAAAAAATTATTTATGACCACTTTTCACACTTACAAATGTTGCAGCATCTCCCATGGTCACATGATCAAAATTCAGGTCTAGGAATCTAGGAAGTGGTTCATATTTATGATGGTTGCAATGTCCCGGGATCATGTGATCAGCTTTTGGGATCTTCTGAAAGCAAAGTCAAAGTAGAGATCAGATTCACTTAACAATCATGTTTAATAACTACAATGATTCACTTAACAACTGTGGCAAGAAAGGTCATAAAATGGGGCAAAACTCACATAACAAAACAATAAGCTTTTTATTGTTTAGCAACATAAATTTTGGGCTCACTTGTGGTCATCAGTGGAGGACAATTCTGTATGCTCCATTGAAGATTCTGGCCTCTTCCAGCTAACCCACTCACAGCCTCTTCCCAGCAGTCTCAGGACACAGAGTATCTGCAAAAATGTTTTAGGAATGAGTTTGTAAGAACATCCCCATAGGATGATGCTGTTTACAAAAATGGTGTCTAAAACATGAAGAGGGAAAAGTGTCTTTCTGCTGTTTATTAACTTCGGCTAACCATTGACGGACATGATAAAACATCCTTTTATATGTTACCAATAAAGCAAAATGAACTCCAACCAGGGATTGTATTATGAGCTACACTTTGGTTTCATTTAGAGCATCAGACAGTTTATTCTTCTTTTTAATTCCTTCCTATAAAAAAGTATTATGCGTAGGCCCCATTCATATCTGATCATTCTTTTAATGTTTTTCATTAGGAAACCACAGTTAATTTTAGATAATAGTGGCAGATAATCACAAATTTGTGTTTCTTGAATGCCTTGATCTAGGGTTGGGGACTGGAGAAAGACATGGCATTTGAAAAAGAGGGTTCTTTTTTTAAAGACTCCTTTCTTTTAATTTGCAGCTCCAGGGTGAGTGCGGGTGTTCTTGTCAAAGAAATCCTCATGCTATAGACACTCAGTCTCCTCATCTCAGGACTGAACAAAAGTTCCTGCCTATTTACTCATCTCTTGTTTAGTTCCATACCCTGAATAATAGCCAAGTGGTTAACCATCAGGTGTGCCAGAGAAGATGGTAGACAATGAGATTTTAAGGTTGGGCCAGATGGCATAATGTTGGAGGTGGTGGTGGTGGTAGTGGCAGCAGGGATGGAGACCTTGAGACATACTTTCTGAAGTTCTTGGAGTAAATAGAATAGCATAGAATGGAATGGAATGGAATAGAATAGAATAGGAATAGAATAGAACAGAACAGAACAGAACAGAACAGAATAGAATAGAATAACAGAGTTGGAAGGGACCTTGGAGGTCTTCTAGTCCAACCCCCTGCTTAGGCAGGAAACCGTACAACACTTCAGACAAAGGGTTGTGCAACATCTTTTTAAAAACTTTCAGTGTTGCAGCATTCACAGTTTCTGGAGGCAAGTTGTTCCACTATATCGGGTATCAGCAACCCACAGCTCTGGAGCTGCATGTGGCTCTTTAGGCCCTCTGCTGAAGTTCCCTGTTGGGTGATCCTACCACTGGCTGACCCTGCCCCTCACCCTCCCCTCCCAGTCACTCCCCGCCTGGCCTGAGAAGGTAAAACACAAAAAACAGAAATGAAAGGGAGGGAGGGAGGGAGGGAGGGAGGGAGGGAGGGAGAGAGACCCATTTCCCACAGAAAACACTGAGAGCTACAAAACCTGGGTAGGTGTGGTAGTGGGGGTCGTGACTGGGTGGGAGTAACGTTGAGTTTGCCTGCCCACCCACATTTTGTGGCTCTCAGTGTTTTCTTTTCTGTGGGAAATGGGTCCAAATGGCTCTTTGAGATTTTAAGGTTGCAGACCACTGCACTATATGATGGTTGTTGCATCCCAAGCATTTCATGATCACCACTCCATGATAATGAGCCACCTTGGAAATTTCCTGCAGATTGTGTCCTGTATTCCACACTGAAAGCATTTATATATCCGTGGATCCTTAGATGGTTTTCCAGATTTTCATTATTTTTGCTGTGAAGGGTGGATTGCCTATTGCCCCCTTGTTTCTGGCCCTTTCTTTTATCACTGGAACTTGGTGGTATTCCACCATCTTTTTTTTTCTGCAAAGCATAAAGTAGGTGATGAAGTTTTGGTGAGGCTTATCTTGAACTATCAGAAGTGGCAGCAGAAAAGCTGAACCATTCAACCCTACCCAGTTTCATTACATTAGGTTGTGTCTGGCCTCTCCCTCAAAACCCTCATTATAGTATATTAAGGAAAGGGTGTCTGATTGTGGTTGGAGTTATCTAAGCAGGTATGTTTAGTACTTAGGAAGGGGAGAAAGAGAGAAAAACTCGTACACTTTGGTCTTGGAATTAAAGTTAGATTCTAACTCTGGAGTTAGATTACCTGGCTGTTTTCCCCCATTAGACAAAAAAATGTCTGTTCCTTAGTTTCTCCAAAATCTGGCAAACTATTTGGTTGCACATTCCACAGAGGGTAGTCCTAGAAATCTGCCTAGTTCTTCAGGGAGCTTTTGAAGGGATAACAAGAAAGCATGCTTGGAGCAGAAGTGTAAGGATCTAAGGGGAAATGTGTGTATTTTAATCAAAATGACCAATTTTTTTCCAGAGAATTAGGTTACTGACCCTGATGAGGGTTTGAGATGGGAAGCCCTATAGACCAGGGGTCACCAAACTTTGGGACCTCAGGGACCACCAAACTCATAATTTTAAATCCTGTGGACCACTAATATGAATTTTGACTGACGGTGGCTTGCTGACATTTTCCCAGGGTCTCTGCAGAAAGCAGCAGAGAGAAAAATCCCCAAAAGACTCTGCAGGAAAATTCCCCACCCTGTTTTCCTACCAATCAATCATTCTTTATTTGGGATTGCTGGATATTGTTCCAGCTCCATTCTCAGGGGGAAAGAATAAGAGACACTTTTGGCTTCATGCAAGGAAAGCAGCAGAATTAGCTGAAGTCTTTCTTTCTGCCTCCAACTTCGCCAGAAATTAGTCTTTGTGAGACTTGTCATGCTGGTGCAGCCTCTTGGAGCAGGATGCCTTTCAGGGCCCCAAAGACTCATTTCTGGTGGAGTCTGGGGGAGAGAAAGAAAGACTTTTGCTGCTTTCCTTGCATGCAACCAAAAGCAACAGAAGAAAGAAGTGGAAAGAAGCATCCTGATGGCCAGGTGAGGCATGTGGGGCAAGTTCCCCATCTCCACCTTTTTTACCCTCCCCTCACTACCTCGTGTTGTTCACAATGCAAGCGACACAAGCCTTGTATTCCCATGGGCCATGTGGGCAGCACAGCCTTGTGTTCCCACACAGCCTGGATTATTTGCTTTTGGGGGGGGTGCTTTGGGGGTGACATTTCTCTGCGGACTACCCAAATTTTCTCACAGACTACCAGTGGTCCTCGGTCCACTGGTTGGTGACTCTGCTATAGACTGAAAGAATGAATCAATCAATACAGATAGATCCTAGTTTATAACCACAATTGTAAAGCTAAGCAAGTGGTTGTTAAGTGAGTCATGGCTGAGTCTATCATCTTTTTATTTTGCAATTGTTAATCCAACCATTTTAGTTGTTAAGTGAACCGTATGGTTATTAAGGGAACTCATCTTCCCCACTGCCTTTGCTTGCCAGAAGCCAGCTGGGAAGGTTACAAATGGTGATCATGTGACCCTAGGATGCTGCAGCCATCTTAAATACATGCCAGTTGCTAAGTGCCCTAAATTTTAATCATGTGACCATGGGAGAATGTTGCAATAGTCCTAAGTACTGGGTATTAAGTTACCAATTCTAATGTTTTTGTAACTTTGAATGGTCACTAAACAAATTGTTTAAGGTTGAGGACTACTTGTAAATAGTTCTCTCGTGGAACTGGATTCTCCCCTGTCCCTGGGACCTCTGCCTCTGAGGACCATGGTATGTAGAATGTGCAGGCAATACCTCCAAATACAACCAAATAGTCTGCCAGATTTTGGAGAAAGTAAGGAGGAGATATTTTTTGTCTGATGGGCGGGGGGGGGGAAACAGGCAGGTATCTAACTCCAGTTAGAATCTAACTTTAATTCCAGTTGGTCCTTCAACTCTTGCTTACTTCAGTATTTCTCATATGGAAAAGGAATGTACCTTTTCCAAAATCTGTTTTACCTAAGCTGAACAAAAAAAGAAAAAAAAAAGAAAGGTGGGGGAGATATGTACCTCTTTCCATGCTCATCTGACTTGCCTTGATCCTATGTCCTCCTGATAATTGACCAGATATACTTTCCTCCTGAAGGCAAAAACCACTTAAGTGTGGGGCAGTTGCTAACTTGTTGGTCCAGGTTCAGTTCCCACTCAGCTCTCAAAACTCCCTCAGTGACTCTGGGCTAGTCCCCATTTCTCAGCCCAACCTATCTCACAGAATTGTTGGGGTGGAGAAGGAGGGAATAACTAATACTTTGAGTTTCAGGATAAAAGACAAGATACAAATCAAGCAAACACAAAAGAAGACACAACACCCGACAAATATAGCTTAAGGAAAAGTCAAATGGCTGAACAGCTATTGAAATCCTGCAAATAGATTTGAGGCAGAAGCACTTGACTAGGTAGAGCTATATGCAAATTGATATATTCACCAGAGTTATGATTGTGTCTTTTTGCTGCAACTCTTGAGTGGGAAGAGTGTTTTTGAGAAAAGCTGACCTGTAAACAACTGGCAGGACATTCAATATTCAGTCAACTCTCATTGTCTAATAATGTGTGTATTCTCTTGATAGTCCCATGTCTGTGCAGATATGGAGGGTCAAGGCAAGTTCCCTTAAGTCACTTCCACCTATTCTTTGGGACTTGTAGGAAAGTGCTATCTTGGATAGAGGCAAAAGGGTGATGCCTGCTTCTTTTTCCTCTAGCTCCTCTCTACTTATCTCACTTTTCTTTCCTCTGTTATGTTTATTTCCCCTGCTGTTGTTGCCTATGGCCAAAATGAAACATTAGGCATCCTTTCACAGATCTAATTCAGACTGAATTCTCATGCACCAGGGCTGAGATTTAGATCTAACTCCTTTTTGGTTGTTGCTCCCACAGTGAAGGGCTAAATGTATAGACTGTGTGGCTTGGCCTTGCCTTCTGAATCATCCTACACTGAACATGACATTTGTAGAAGGACAAAAATATGCAGGGAATGGAATGTGCATGGACACTCCAGTTGATTTAGTCCAAAGAGCCTGAGTGAATGGATTTGGGACCTTTTGATCACTAATATTGCCCATATTTTGCACAGTGGTTTCTTTTCAAATGGAAGCACATATTGGACATTTTATGATTTTGGTATTGATCATGCTCTGTGTAAGCTATTCCATGACCTGGGCTGACATGTATGAGGTCAGAATATATTCAATCTCCATGAACTTGAATTTTAGTCCATTATATAGGCCAGTACTTCTCATTTCAAGCAACGTTAAGGTGGGAGGACCTCAGCTTCCAGATTCTGGGAGTTGAAATCCATCCATCTTTAAATGACTAAGGTTGAGAAACATGGATATAGATGACATGAAGAGGGGAGCTAAAGTAAACATAGATCTGACTAAAGAGCTCTTTAAGTCTGACTTTATAACTTGATACTATAGTGTAGACTAGTGTAGAAATCAAGTTCATGTTATGATCCGCACAAGCTTACTCTTTACTCTGACTTGCTTTTGTTTTATTTACTCTGGACAGGGGAATGAGTGCAAGCAAAATTCTATTCTCAGCCTAATCATGGACAGATCAAAAATGTATCCTGGATCTAGATGCTGATGTGTCTGGGTCATACATTCAGGAAAATTGGGAAATAAAGGCAGAAACTAAAATCAGTCAAAATCACAGGAGAGCAGAAACTGAAGACAAATCATGAATGTGAGAATTTTACAATTTGCATACTGTATACTTCCTAAAATATTAATAAACCCACCCTCCATCTTATCATAAGTTCTCAACATAAAATCTACTTTCCAGAGGGAAAACCAATTACAGTTCAAGCACAGACTCTGTTGTGGTTCTCTGGCAGCCAGTGCAGATGGCAGTGGAATAGGACAGTGGGGAAGAAAGGGGGAGTCAGGGAGTCTGGAGAGGACTTAGATGAGGGTCTTGCATCTGATGCAGAGATGGGGCCAGGACCAGCTGGGAGTAGGGTGCTGCCTTTGGAGCCTTCGGAGTCTGACAGCAGCAATGCAGAGGACTCCGGGGAGCCTGTTCCCAGTGCACGTGTGCACAGAACTGCGAGAAGGCAAGAGCAGCTGAAGCAGAAGGGGTGACTCGGGAGTAAATCTGGGAGGTGATTGCCCCCCCCATAAGGGATAAATGTCAGGCCTCAATGACAAAACCTTTGCAGGGAGCAAAGTCGTTTCATCAGTTCCGAGTCATCCTTGAAGCTCTGTGTACTTTGGTTGGTTTTTTTCTTGTACTTCAGTTGGTTTCTTTTATAGTTAATTGGATACTTCTGTTTTTGGCAGCAGTCCACAGAACTGAAAGCTGAGTGCTTATCTTGGGGGACTATTTAAGATTAGTTCTGGCTGGGAATGAAAACAATTCCCAGCATTGCCATAAAATAGGTTTTAAAATAAGTTTGTGAATAATTACAATTTATGAAGCCTGGGTCAGAACAGACACATGGTCTTTAATATTTAGTGTTTCTTATGGCATAAACGTTTACAGTCAATACAGGTAGTCCTTGACTTACAACTATTCATTTAGTGAGTATTCAGAGTTACAGTGGCACTGTGATCATTTTTCACATTTATGACCATTGCTGCATCCCCATGGTCACATGATTTACATTTGGATGCTTGACAACTGACTCACATGGATGATGGTTGCACTCCAGGGTCGTATGATCTCTTTTTGCGACCTTCTGACAAGCAAAGTCCATGGGGAAGCCAGATTAATTTAACAAGCATGTTACTAATTTAAGAACTGCATGATTCACTTAACCAAGGTGGTGAGAAAAGTCATAAAATGGGGCAAAATTCACTTAACAACTGTCTTACTTAGCAACAGAATATCTCACTCAACATAATTTTTGCACTCAAAAAATGTGGTTGTAAGTTGAGGATTACCTGTGATGATATATAGCCATGAAAACCATCAGTTTTACTGCTATTAGCTGTGAAAATGTAAATTTTTTTGTAGGAAAAATGCAGAATAAAAATAATTAAAAGCAATAACATCCATATAGATGGAAGGAGCTAGATGGCAAGGCAGACAACCTGGTAAGGATGAAGATGATAAAAGATTAGAACAGAAACAGGGAGGAAGGTGATATCTGACTCTAAATATAACAGAGTATCAGAGTTCCATCCTAATCTGAGCAGATGGGGCGAGGCATTCTACATTTGGGATGTCCCCATCTATCTAACTTCAGAAGTCGCTGGATAATAAGAAATTCAACAGATGTTGACTGTACCTCTTGGCATGTTCATGTGTTGGTTTACACCTACAGTTTACCTTCCCTGGCACAGCTGGACTCTAATCAGGCTTTGCCCGCATGAGCAATATTCATGGATGATGGGAGGGGTAATCCAAAACATCTGGAGAAGAGATTGATACGAAGGCTAAGTTTGAATTGAATGAGAGATTGCAGCCTTCAGGACAGTTAAGATTGCCTGGAATTCCAAATACTTAGAAGAAAAGGAAAAAGGTCTGAGCGATTTAGAGTCATTCTAATGCATGTCCAGAATCCCTTTACAGCTCTGAGAGATTTACAATTTGCCATTGATTTCAGCCTCGCATTCATTTCCTTTGTGCAGCTTCAGTGTAATTGCAACATGTTAATGAAAATTGCAAAAATGTGTCCTGCTTCCCAAAGGCAGCCCAGTCCAAAGTGTTTTTGGCTTCTCTGCTCTAAACAAGGCACTGATTAGCTAGTAATCAGCCAGTGATTAGCAGAAACAAGCCGGTCACTTGGAGTTCAGCCTGTACATTGTTTGCTTCAAGTCAATGGAATGCTGTAGCCTAGACCAGACAAATAGATATGATTGCCCACTGTAAATACTGAATTCAGCATATTTGTTCTGGAGAATTAATTTTGAGCAATAATAATAACAACAACAATAGCCAAAACAATATGCACACACAACCTAAAACCTTGAGTTTAGAGCCCAGAGATCTTTAATACAATTAAATTACAATGCAAACCAGAGAAGAATCAAGTTGAATTTTTAATTAATTGTTAATGTACATGAAATCAAATATATTTTTTATCCTGATTCCATCAACTACTTTTCTGGAGAACAGCCTCCTGCTGTCATAATTCTCAAGAGTTAAGTCTTGCCTTGGCCCACAAAAATTGGACAGCTTTCTCTAAAACTCTCAGAGAGTTTACTGGACATCCGGTTTGGTTGGTTCAAGGATAAATACTGACAAATGAATGGTACAGCATAGCTTTTTCAGTTTTATTTAAAAATCCACCACTGCTGTCCTGACACAGTTCATTAAATAAGTAAGAAGCAGTTAATCATAAATATCTGATATCAGATTTGTAGAGTGGACACATTCATCTGTGTTTCTCAGTCTATTTATTGGACAGTATAGATAGTCCTTGATTTATAACTGTTTAGTGACTGTTTGAAATTTCAATGGCACTGGAAAAAGCTATTTATGACTGATTTTCCACACTTATGACCATTGCACTTTCCTTATGGTCACAATTCAGACACTTGGCAACTGGCATGTATTTATGAAAGTTACAGTGTCCTGGGGTCATATGATCCCTTTTTATGACCTTCTGATAAGCCAAGTCAATGGGGAAGCCAGATTCACTTAACAACTGAATTACTAACTTAACAACTACAGTGATTCATTTAACAACAGTGGCAAGAATGGCCATAAAGGGGGGCAAAAGTCACTTAACAACTGTCTTGCTTAGCAACATACATTTTGGGTTCAATTGTGGTTGTAAGTCGAGGAGTCTCTGGATTTATCTTTTAGATTTATATCCCACCTTCCTTTTAGGCAATCAAGATGAGATATGGTATGTATTCCCTCCTCCATTTTTTCTGAGCTGAGCTGAGAGAGAGTGACTGATTTAAAATTACCAAGGTAGATTTGTAATTTCTATTTTTTCATTTTAGAAATACTTCTCTGTCAGGGTTTTAATGCTTTAAGCTCCCCAGAGTCATTCTGGTACAAGATGGGTGGCAAATAAATGCAATAAATAACAGCACTAGCACTTTGACTGATATACCGCTTTGGAGAGCTTTACAGCCCTCTCTAAGTGGTTTACAGAGTAAACCTTTAGCCCCCAACAGCCCTCATCTTACCCACCTTGGAAAGATAGAAGGCTGAGTCACCCTTGAGCCTGGTGAGATTTGAAATGCCAAATTTCAGTCAGCTGGCAGTCAGCAGAAGTAGCCTGCAGTACTGCACTCTAACCACTGTGCCACCAGGCTCAATAAAATAAAAATTTCTAGTCCTTGTTTTTTGCAAAGTTTATCAGCAATTGAAAAATATGGTAAATTTAGGGTAGTTTTAGTTTTTTTTAAAAAAAGAAATAGATCCAATACATCCATTCTTTAACTCATTCCATATGAATGCTGCTTCTTGTTCAACCTTTGTCGTTCAGTAATTATTGAGCAGCAGGGGTATGCAAATCACCCCAATTTGATTTGAACAGCCAATTAATGTTGACTGAAATTAATCTGAATAAATGTATTTAAATTTCAATATTTTTTCCGTGCAGAAAAAATACCGGTCGAAAGGCTTGGGAATTGCCTTCTTATCGAATCTCTGAATCAAATTGTCACATAGCCCTAGAGAAGCCTACATTTAATGACTTCTACATCCCATTCAAAGGATGTCTGGTTGGAGAAACTATTTTCAATAATTTGTATTACAAAGCACTAACCTGTAATTACCGTAGAATGACAACTGTATTACCCCAAAGAACCTAAGAAGCTGCTCAATCCTTTCTGCTTGGTTGATAACCTAAATGGAAAAATTGCAGGATCAGTTTTTCAGTCTTCAATCTGGAGCTTTTTCTCGAAATTTAGCATCGTCTTTTGAATAGAAGCAGAATATCTACAAATTACAGGTTCAGATCATTCTTGTAAAGTGCTGGTATTTTTCCATGCAAGGGCTGCTCAAAATTGGACTGTGATTCACTTCCTTACTTGATTTCTATAGTCGCTCATCTCAGCAAACTGTTCGGTGACTGTTTGAAGTTTCAATGACACTGGAAAAAAATGACTTATGTCTGTTTTTCACACTTATGACCATTACTCTGGGCAGCTCACAATTCAAAACATATATTATTCGAATTTTAAAAACATTTTAAAACAATAACAAACCATAAAAAGCATTAAAATAGGAAAAACATATTAAAACATTTAAAGCACCTACAAAATCAAGTTATCCGGCCCAAGACTGGTTTTACGTATTAATCCAGAAATTCATCTAAGACTAAGTGAAGTATAGTTTCTAATTGACTACAGATAGCTTGGGCCAGTCACTATTATTCATCATAGTTTAACTGATAGGATGGCCTTTGCAACCATTTAAAAATCAGAGAGAAAGGTTCATTTCAAGCTATTGCCATGAACTCCTTTCATGGTTTGCCCCACTTGATAGACTAACTAGCAAATCACTTCTATAGCAAGTGGCTGAGATTGGCTGTTATAGCAGAATTTTGTAAATCTTATTCCCCCCCCCTTCCTACTAGTACTATATATCATTATATTGGGAGTTAAAAATGAATCTTTTCAAGTGGGGTGGCTATAACAACTCTAAATAACAATAATAAAAGCATTAGACAACTTTTCTCGCAGAGAGAATTCAGCAGATCAGAAGCCACCAATGGAAAAGCTCTGCAGCCTTGTTGTTCTCACCTATAGCTGTGTGGCTGCTGGACAGACTGATATGAGTAAATACCTTGTCACTTCCACAATCCAGGTAAAATTGCTCAGGAAAGTTGTTTACTGCTCCAACCTTGTATTTCTTTTGGCTTAACTGCATTTCCTCCCAATGCCTTGGGACACTGTGGGAATAAATGAGTTAGTGTTACTGATGAATTAGTTAACTGTGTTAGGATTATAGATGAGTGTAATAGATGAATTTGGATTATAGACAATTTAGTATAGAGTTCTTCCTGCTTTATTTTGTCACATTCATTTTGTACAAACCTCCAAGCCAAAGCTAATCCCTTGATTTCCAACTAGTTGAGACATTTTTAACTATTAGGGCTTACTGCTGCTGCCAAGAATACAGATTGCTAAATCCTGGACAATTTATTCCTCAGAGAAGTCAAGATCTGAATGCTATAAAGTCATGAGCGTTGGCGCTCAACTACATAATGTACTTCCTTTAAAAATCCTGACTATTTTATCAGTTACTGGCTTTCCTCTATTCCTGTTTCATGGCAGTATCTTCTATGATTAAGGAACATCAACAAGGTTAACAATAGCAAAAAAAGGTCTGGTTTAGATTATGTTGCTCAAAATAGCATTTTTCTATTTCTTTGAAGGAATTCCCGAAAAAGAAGAGAACATTTGTGCAAAAATTGTCTGTGGATGCAAGACTTGAGGCCTCCATTGCAATTCAATTTTGAATAAAAGTAAAGATTCTTGAGTTGCACTTGGCTCCTAAAGAGTAAATGGATGCCTAGTGCCCTTCCCTCTAGATGCTAGGTTTAATCCTGCTTTCTGGAATGACCTAGATGGTGCCTCCTGAATGAGGCACCACCAAATCTTATTTTGATCAATGATTAATTATTATTTAAAACATAATTAAAAACAGAAAATTATAGTGTTCACCTATTGCCTCATTTCCACTGGGGTGACATAAAATTGTGCTACTATTTAGATGATAGATATGTTTTATATCTGAGAAAAAGAGGCTCATATAATAATTATCAGTTCTTCCTGAATATTGACACAACAGGAGTAAAGTACAATTATTCCAAGTATCCTTGGAGAAGTAACAATATAGTAGTATGGGATGAACTGTTTCTTTTCCCCTGGATCCCCAGGGCCAAGGGCTCATAGTCAGAATATCTACTCTGCAAAAGTACAAAAGCAAGGATATTATGTTTGGCCCTGAAAACTACTGTCCTCAGCTGATGAGGGTGAAGAAAATCAAGACAGTGTTCATTGTCTAGGATGACATAAGACCATAAATTGACAAGAAGATCTCCAATGCCCGTTCCAGCCTTATGGTCCTATGATGGTGCAATAAAAACTCTGACTCTTAAGGAACTTGTTGTGATCTGACTGTTTTTGTTGCCATTTTTGACTTCTTCTACTCTGTCCTCTCTGAAAATCTTTCCATGAATTTCATAAGTGAAAGGCTTAAATTCAAAGGTGACATGTGATCCAATCAATTAATTTTTTTTTAATTTTTATTAAACAAACAAAAAAATAGATTAAAAACATCTTTGTCTTAAGTCACATAGTAGTAATACATGTTTACATTATATATATATAATCTGATTCATCCTTATATTTTAAATCCTTTGTCAATTTGTCCATTTCTCCGCACATCCAAATTTTCTTAATTATTTCTAATTCATTTGGAGTTTCTTTACTTTTCCACTGTTGTGCATGAGCCAATCTTCCTGCTGTGATTATATGAATTATTAAATATGTATTGTCCTTATCATATTTCCCCAACTGATCCAATCAATTATTTGCTCACACCGAATAGACAGAATCTTACTAGACTAAAGCTATAACCTTCTAACTGATAGATATACCCTGGAAGAGTCTAGGACATGCCTATCCTGAATCTTTTCCTCCCTGTCCCATACAGTTCAGGAGTGCACAGTCTCCTGGTTTGGCATGTGCTGCTTCTTCCCACTCTTTCTTCAGTTGCAATTCCATCACACTGAAAAGGAATATGAATCTAGGTGAACCAATGTAATGTAGGGATGGTCGACTTGGAAACATCCAAATTCCTGAATTGCAACTCCTACCAGCCCTTCCAGGATAGTCATTGGTCAAGGACCAGTTGAGGAATCTTTGCAAGAACACAACTCTCTCCTTGTCTCTAATTAAATACCACACTTATTCTTTCTCCATAGAAGTAGAATTACAAAATGGGAGGCCTGCTGGAATTGGTAATAAAAGCACACAAAGCATGATTTTGTGGAATTCTTTCCAACTTCATTACCAGGAGCCATAAGATATTGTTTCATTTTCTTGTGGGTAACAAAGGAGGGTGCTGGGTCATTGGATATTTATCTGGAAAGTCCAAGACAGGCTGCGTATAGGCCACTCAAGGTCATATGAGGGAGGAAGAGCTTAGAAGGGAGCAGTCAGTAGTATTTGAAGACACTTCCCCAGACGTGGAAAAACTTTCTCAGTATATTTTTCGTTGTAGACCCCACCTGGATCCAGATCCAACCCTTTTTGAACATGGCATTACTCTACCAATTCTTCCCAACTCAATTTTGTCCCATTCCCTTCAGTTTTTTGTGAGAACTTTTGATGGTCAAAGAGACAGAAGGTGGAGTCTCAAAGTCTGACAACCTAGAACTACGTCACCTATGGTCTGATCTAAGCTTAGTATACAAAATTGTCTGTTTCATTGTCCTACCAGTCAATGACAACTTCAACTTCAACCACAATAATACACGAGCAAACAATAGATACATACTCAAAGTAAACTATTCCAAACTCGGCCCTTCCGGTTTGAGTCTCTTCGGTGACAGACCGAAATCCGCAATCGTGCGCGGTTTTGATCTGTGCTCACCAACAGAGCGCCCTGAGCCAGCTGGTTTCAGGGCTAAGCCACCCCGAAGAGGTGGAGAAGAAGGGGGAGACTGCCAGCAGGGTTGAGGAGAGCTGCATCTCTCCTCTCCAACTGGCCATTACTACCTTTCCCGAAGGCGGTTGCAGTGGTAGTCAGAAATGGCCACCTCAAAGAAGAACTGAACCAGCAAAGAATGTGCAGGAGGAAGATAAGAACAGAAAGCTTTGGTTGACCGGGCTAAACTGAAAAAGCAACAATGTAAGGTACCCTGGAATTTAAATTAAATAACATTGTTCCCAAAGAAGATTTTGAAGCTGCGAAGGAGAGAGAGAAGGGACAGTGATTAGGCTCTTTTTTCCTTCCCTTCCCTTATACGACAGCTAAGAGACTTAAGCAAAAATTGAAAAAAAATCCACCTTTTGCATTAATAGAAAACAAGCTGAAAAGTAAAAATCAAGGGATAATAAAGATTTCTGCGAACTTCTAAAGTCTTTAAAAGAAAAGCAGAAAGGAGAAAAAAAAAAGAATAAAGGGCAGGATCTGGAAAAATGATGGAGACTGCCTGGAACTAAGGAATGGAACTGTAACTTAAAGGAACTTACAGTGGAACTTTTTAACAAGATTCCTCAAAGATACATTTTAACTGAAACTTGGCACAATAATAGAACCCAGGAAAAAGAAAATGGAAAAAAGAAGCAAGAAGACAGCCTTTGGATATTTGATTGACTTGGGTGCTTTTTTGGTTTTTCATCTAGCTGATCTAAAATTGAACTCAAGGTGGTTGTTTAAAAGTCTTTAAAAGGTACATCTTATGAAGACTGAAAATGGAAACTTAAAAAATGGAAAAGAAGATGCACAAGAAGGGAGAGGTTTCTTTGGCTGCATATTTTTAATTCTTAGAAATGGAGATCTGAACTATGAGAAACAAAACAGAAACGCTTGCAGAACAAGAGATTGGGCAAAGAAGAAGGCATCTTTAATGATCAAGATAATTTTAAGTTGGGGGGGGATGAAAAGGGGGGAAGAAGTGAAAGATTTAAGAACTAGAAAAAACAACCAAAAAGAAGAAGAACAATTTGATAAGATAAGTATAAATAATTAGAATAAGCAACAAAAGAGAGATTACAGATGAGAGAGTTAGAAGTAGAGAGACGATGGGGTGAAAAGGGGGAGGGAAAAGAAAGGGGGAAAGAAGACAAGGAAAAGAAGTTGTAAAAGACAGAAAACAAGAAATGGAGAAATAGGGAGAAGACCTAAGGATTGTAACCAAAAGCTTGTTTGAGATAATGGGTGAAAATTGTGAATTGTAAAAGGGATTCCTGCAAAAGGTACAGATAGCATTGTATATTACAAACAGAAATAATTAGAAAATATAACTAAAATGAATGGATAAAAATGATTTAACTGTATGTAGTGATGTTGTTAATGAAATAAATGAATAAAGTGATTGAGAGAATTAATGGAAACATTTTAATTATTAGTAATATATAAAAATATAAGTAGAAATATGGGGAAAAAAGATATTAACTATGAAAAATTTATAAGTGATCCCAAGGAATCATGATATTTTAATTTGAAAAGAAAATGTTAAAGATTTAAATAGAATTGAAATTGGAATTGAATGTGTAAAACACGCTGTGAGAACCGCACCCACAATAAGAACTTAAATACAGAAGCCTGATGAATGGCAGAAGAGATTCTGCTGAAACTTGCTACAACTTTAACAGACTAAATGAGCACAACTTTTAACAAGAACTACAATGACGTGGGATAATACCCGAAGGACAAGCTAACAGCACACACACATATATATACATACATATATATATACATATACATATTACATATACATATAAAACACATACACAATAACATACAGCATACACATACAACATACACATGACACATAACACATACATCATACACACATACATACAATTACATACAATACATACATACATGACATAATAATAATATATATATATATATAAATTTTTCTTTTAAGAATATAGTGTGTATTTTAAGAATGTACTAGCAGAATTCAATTGGAAAGTTATGTATTATATTGAATGCTATAATCTAAAGGTATAACATTGAAGCTTAAATAAGAGTTTGAATGGATAAAATTAAAAGATATAAAGGTGTCATACTCCAATTGATAACTACAGGGAAAAATTTGTTTAACAAGAAAAGATAATATGAAATTGAAACAGGACAGAGAAAAGTATAAATATAATGATTTGAACTGAGATGAGATAATTAAAATAAAGTTGAGAAAATTGAAAGAGGGGAAAAACTATGTAGAAAATATAAAATGGTAATAAGACATGGAATAGAATATAAAAATGAGCATGAAATGAGTTTTGTGTCTGTATGGAGAAGTGATAACCTGGGACCATGCTATTTTCAAAAAAAGATGTTTTATTTGTATTTTGTTCTTGTGAAAACCGAAATAAAATTTTCAAAAAAAAAAAGAAAGAAAGAAAAAAGAAAAATGCTCCAAACTTGATTGCAGAAAATACGACTTCAGCAACAGAGTCGTCAATGCCTGGAACTCACTAACTGACTCTGTTTTTACATCCTCAAACCCCCAAAACTTTAACCTTAAACTGTCTACCATGGACCTCACTCTATTCCTAAGAGGTCTGTAAGGGGGCGTACATAAGCTCACCAGCATGCCTTACCATCCCTGCCCTACTGTTCCCGTTTATCCATTTATTTGTACTTATTTATTATGTATATACTTATACCTGTTTATACTTATATATTTATATGTTATGTTCATCTTATACTTGTTTTCTCATACATGTTTAACAAACAAACAAGCAAACACAAATAAACAAACAAACAAACAAATAAATAAATAAATAAAATGAATATACTGAAAGTTGCATCCCAAGACTTCCTGATTACCTTTCTCTTCTGGCTGAACAATGTTAAAACTTATTTTAATCCTAAAGAAGCTACAAGTTCTATTCAATGTGTGTTATTATGCTTGATTGATTGCTGTCATTAGAGGAGAATTTTGAGACAGACATTCAACACTCTCTTCCTTGTACATACAGATTTGGCTTACCGCATATTGAAATATGACAAGGAAATCGTTATACTTTAACAAGATAGCAAAAGTCTGCAGAATATGGCAACTGGAATTCTTTCTACTTCTTCAGAAGTAGACTCCAGTTGGAGTCACCTGAACTAACGGGAGAAGGGAAGGGTGTTAAAATGAAATTGTTGCCATCATTCTGAGCTGTAGAAATGGGGAATAATTTCTTTCCAATCACTACTTTTGAGCATTTCCTGACTTGAAACTCTCTAGATTTACTCTATTGCTGCAAATAAGGAAATTTTGGAAATCAGGAGCCATCCCTTTTGAAAACCTTTGTATTTGAAACAAATAAACAGATACTTATTCGTCAGCTAACTCATTTTCTCAGACAGATCAACATTACCTGGACCATCCATATCATCTGGAAACTAAAATACGTCTAGTGAGAACTTTGTGCTTTCCTCCATAAGAGGAGATGAAAGCTGTTCTCAGTAATCCAAAGATAAGAATATATGTTTAATTTTTAGAAGTGATTCTCCCAAAGCTTCATGGTTGTGGAAGTGGATAACCATCTCTAATATGAGTGCACCATCCTTTAATCAAGTATGCACTTCATTAGAACATATCTGAAAGTAGACCATATATGATGTGATAAATTGATAAAGAATAATGGCTTAGGAGACCATTATGGGAATAAGTGGCTCCACATTTCTCTATTATCTGTGAAAAAAAAAACCTGTCTTCACAGGAAGATGTTAAATAAATAGCCAAGAAGTCTCCATATGAATAGACCACAGGATATATGAGTTTTAAATAGGGAGTAGTTCAGTTGCTGGAATCCCTACAACCCAATCCTTTAATCTCGGTCTTACTAAAGAGAGGTCTGTGCGAATCAACTTTGGAAATAATTATTTTTTTTAGCTTTACACAGTGAGCCTGACATGTACATCTCAGGCGATGAGTTCCCAATGCCAAGTGGCACATCAGGAAATCACCATCACCACCATCCCTTTAAATGCCTGACTAATGTTACTCTCTATTTATAATCTTGTAGTACATGATAATAAGAAGAGATGTTGGGTCTTGACTTATGGAAGGCCCCTGGGTATTTAATATACTTACAGAAACATGTCCAACAAGTCCAACTTCTCTGGTGTCCCCGTAAGCTGCAACTATTTAATATATTTAAAAGGAAACTGCTGAAAGCAAAGTCTTTACCAAGGGGAAGGATAACCTACCATAAGTGAAATGAAGGGGAAAAAAGGGCAATTAAACTAGTCAAACTGGAACGATGCTGGAGGAAGCAAGAACTAGCTAGTGTTAAAAAATGTTCTATTTATGTCATCAACTGTATATTATGACCTAGTATTATGGATTACATGGAGAGCACTTGCCTATAAAGTTGCCAAGAGTCAGACAGGACTAAATGGTTAAAACAACAACAATAGTGTGGAAGGCATTTGGACAGCACTTGTGAAGTGAATGGCTGGTTGGAGCATCAAGGCCACTGTGTTTTCTTAAGGGTTAAATAAGATAAGATAAGGTGAACTTTATCGTTACTTTTTTCTGTGGACATACTGGCACACATTAAAAAAATGAAATTCTATATTCTGACATCTATACATCCATACATCCATACATCCATCCATCCATCCATACATACATACATACATACATACATACATACATATATATATATATACATAGCTACAACTTTAAAAGCAC
>BHFT01029404.1:0-26165 GCA_004320025.1 Laticauda laticaudata
ATGCAGGTGGAAGAAGGCCAGAGTGGGTTTTTTCTCCGCTTTCAAATGTCCCGCCCGTCCTTGCATTCAGCGAGGCCCCGCAGGGGCACCCCATTGAGCCCCTTGGCATTGGAATGTGCCAGCAGTCAATGGGGTGAACCTGAGGGGCCTCGCGTCGAATTGCAAGGGTGGCAGGAGTTTGAAAAGGGGAGGAAACATCCACCCACAGTGCATCGAGGTGAGCCCTAAACAAAGCCTCACCCCATTAAGCCCCTTGCACTTTCAGTCCAGCAGCTCTGCTGTGCAACCTCTGCAGCCTTCATCTGGCTTCTGGCTTCTTCCACAGCATCCATTTAGTCCACCATGATCCGTAACACAGTCCTTTTGGTAGCCACCATCGTTCTGCAACAGTGGCGAATCCACTACAGGCTCTTTCAAACTTTCTATGGGAATAACAAGGAGGCGGCCAAGAAGCGTCCGGGTCCGGAGATGGCCCGCGATCGCAGATGAGAGCGAGTACCATACTGGAACAACAAGCTGATGGTGGAGCTGAAGAACGAGGACCCTCGTGCATTCCAAGAAGCTATCTGAGGATTGCCTCCAGCCATGTTTACGATTGTGGAGCGGAGCTGACACCCAGTGACCAGCAGGAGCACCACCTTCGGCCCAGCTGGACATGGGCATCAAGGTGCACGGACTGGCGCACCTGGCCTCAGGACCACTACAAGGAGCATTGCAGTACGGCTGGAAGGTGCAATCACAAACACCATCAGCATGTGGTCAGAAATGGTGCAGAGCCATCATCGAAAGAATATCGGAGAGCTCTCCCAGTGCCATCCACTGAAGCATAAGATGGAAGAAAGGTGAGAGGAGTGGTATCAGAAGTGAACTTCCCACACACACCGTTGGAGCCATAGATGGCAAGCACATCGGCCTGCAAAGCTCCAGCCAAGTCAAGGTCACTTATTTCAACTAACAAGGGCTTCTTCGAGCATCATCCTCTTCGCCTCATGTCATGCCTGGACTAACAAATGTCTATGTACGACATGCTTTCAGGCAACGGGTCAGCTTCAGAGTGCCAGGTAACACGCATCACCTCAAGAGGGAGCTGGAATTGCAACACCTCTCATGGGCTTCCCCAGATCCAGACCCCCTGGCCAAGACACGCAAATGTGCCCTACTTCACGTGGGGATGACGCCCTTCTCCTCAGAAACTACCCTCATGAAGCCCTACACTTCCAGGGACTCGCTCCACCCGTGAAGAGAGGATCTTTCAACACAGGCTGTCCAGCGGCAAGGCAGGTATGCCGAGAACGCCTTGGCATCCTGGCCAACAGTTCATACTTCTCACCACCATGCAGCATGCCCAAGACTGGAGAGAGGGATCTGGAAGCTTCTGCATCGTGCACAATCTCGATGCGCAAGCCCCGCTACCCAGCCTGCCCAGAACAGCTTGTGTACCTCCAACAGGGACAATGGGGGGCAATCGGGACATGCAGGCAAGGACCATAACCTGATAAGACACTAGGGATGTGCTGCAAGGCCCCAACATGACCTCACGGGTGAAGGGAAGAAGCAGCTAACCTCCTTGAGACACTGTTAGGTTGCAACTCCCCAAGCTGAAGCAAGGGGAAGTGGCAACGACAGGCGATGATAGAATGATTATGGAAGCTCCTTCAGCCTGTCTCATCACACTTATGAGATTGGGCCATGTATGTGGGTGGAGCCTACAATGAACAGATGGCATTTAACAATAGAGTTTGTATGTTTGACATGTGTGGAATCAATGAGAAATGAAGGAGCCATAGTTGGCACCTAGGAGTGTGACCATACAATCCCACTAGCTTGCACTGGAGGTTATCTATCCCACAAGCTATTACCGCCCATCCCAAAGTTATCGCCTGCCCATTCCCCACAGTATCCTTGGCCCATCCCCACAGCTATTACCCAACCCAAAAGTATCCCTGCCCATCCCACTGCTATTTAACCCATCCCCACAAGCAATGCAAGAGCCTTAAACCATTTCTAAAAGTTCCACCCAAGACTTATGTGGAAAAAAAAATAAAATGAAGCAAGGTGTGAAGCAAAATAATTCTTTATTAATAACAAGCCGTGTAAAAGAAAAAATGACCCAAGTCGAATGTTCCAAATAAAGTCCAAAGAGTAGCCACCCAATCTTTGCACTCTCTCTGTCACTCGAGGTTAGTGCCCAGTCTCAGGAGAGTGAAGGCCCAGGTCGGGGTGTGAGAGGTGGCTGTTGCTGGATGCTGTCTGAACGTGCCATTGGGTGCCTGGCCCAACGAGGACAAACACGGGCAAATGTGTTGAGAAGCTCTCAGGACAGTGCTCTGAGCGTGATGTTGAGAGCTCCTCCTCCATGCCATGCCCGAGGGGGGTGTCAGGCCCCAGTACGATCGAACAGATGTACTGAGTGTGGGTGGAGAAGAGCAGTAGTCGGTTGTCTGGCTGCAGCTGGCATGAGGACTGGCTGACTGGTGGGGGTGGAGCGTCTCAGAAGGTCGAGGTAGACGGTGCATACTGTGGCATGGTGGCATCGGAAGGAAGGTCACGGGGTAGGTGAACGGCGGGATCACAGGCAGCAACTGTGTGGAGGGTGGCATTGGTGCCGACGGTTGGCAGCAGGTGGCAATGGGTGCATCAAAGCGGAGCATTAGATTAGCGATGCAGTTGGAAACCAGAGTGGCAATCGTGCTGAGCCAATCGTCACAGCATGAACCCGTGCCCTGGACTGTAAGGGCTGCTCCTGTGGCTGCTACCTCCTGGTAAGCCATATCCCTGTAGGTGAGACCTTGGAAGCCTTGGAATGGGAGTACATCACCTGGGGAGGAGCAGACCTGACTGGTGGGACAGTTCACGGATCTGGAGGTTGTGAAGCAGATCGGTGATCCTGTCCTTCACCACCTGTACTGGGTTCCGCCAGTTCTGTTTCACATAGTAGAAGGGCTTGCATTTGGAGGAGTGAGGAGATTGATGATGTACCAGCTGAGAGGGAAGCTGCAACTTGGCCATGAACGTACGTCTCTTCTGTCCATCAGCTTGCCGCGCCTGGCCAGATTTCTTGAGGTGCAGCTTCCCGTACCAGTGTGCATTTGTGCTTCACAGCCCGAGGAAGCACCTTCTGAAGTCTAGCCCAGGCTCTCCGCCTCTCCTCCAAGCACCGCTTCCTTTTGGTGGTCCCTTATAGAGCCTTTGTCCCTTCAACAAAGATAACTCATTCTCTCTCAGCGCACTCCAGCCACCTCATCCTCATGTTCCTCCTCGATTGTATTGCCTCCTCTCCCGTTCTCGTGTCTGCCTCTTTCCTCCTTTGGCAGGACCACATGGCCCTCATCAGAGGCTTCCAGATTGTAGGGCTGCTCCTCCACACCACCACCACCACCAGCCAGCAAAAGCAGAACCAGAGCAGCAGATAAGCACACAGTATCCAACAGACCAGCAGGACCAGGATCAGCATCAGCAGAGTAACACCAGCAGCACCAGCAGCACCACAGTGACCAGAGCACCAGCAGGACCAAGCAGGACCAGGAGCACCAGCAGGACACCAGCAGGACGAGACCAGCCCAAGCAGAGTATGAGCACCAACAAAGCACCACTCCAGAAGCAGCTCAGCAGAGTAAGCCCAGGCAGAGGCACCACCGCCAGAAGCAGCATCAGCCATGAGTAAGCCACCAGCAGAAGCACCACCACCATTAAGCAGCATCATCAGCTCCTCCAAAGCAGAAAGCAGCATAAGCCTCAGCCAGAAGATGAGCCCAATGCTGCAGAAAGTCCAGCAGAAGCAGGGTGAGGCCAGGGTGGGAGATGCCCTGTTCCCTCTTCCAGGCTGCAGCAGTATGCTGGTTTCTCTTTCTTCCCTTTATTGGTTGTGGGTTCTGGTTGGCAGCAGCAAGCAGGCAGCCAGGGAGCAGGCTTGGCAAGCAGGCAGGCAGCAGGCTGGCAGGCAGGCAGGCTGGCTGCAGCAGGCAGCAGGCTGGCTGCAGGCATGCAGGCAGTCTAGCAAATTGTGTCGGAAGCAGGTTCTTTCCTACTGAATGTTACCTGCTTGGACTGCTTCCCTTATATTCCCGTGGGATGACACAATGCATCCTCCCACTATGCCCGCAAATGAATGCTAGGTATCGCAGCATCCACTAGGCTTCCTAGCTTCCACTCTGCATCCGCTTCATCCGCTCTGCATCCACTGTATCCGTTCCGCATCCGCTTTGCTTGTGCTCCCCCAGAAGCCCTGCGAATATTGCCATCGCTCTCATCCACTTCCATCCGCTTAGGCTTCTGGAGCATCTGCTTTCCATCCGCCCTCGTCCTTCCTCCGTCGTTCCTTTCCGTTTGTCCTCTGTTATGCAAAATTTTGCCCCTTTAGAGGATAACAACGGATGACATTTTCTTGTCCGCTGTGTCTTTACCAAACGTCTTGCATCCATTGGGCCCAGTGTACAGCGCTTAAACAATTCCTCTCAGCAACAATTCCTTTTCAAAGACGCATAGATGAAATGGCTGAGAATGTGAAAATGTATCGTGCAGCAATACTACAAACAAAGACTTGCATTACAATGGATAAATCAACCTTCACCAGCAATGAATCTTTGCTTCTCTGCTTATTGTGGACTTTATATAAGATGTAAGTTTAGCCTTTTTCAAATGAATTTTATTTGGAGCAACTAAATACACGTTACCTATTGGGAGTCAATATTCATGTTATTGAGCCAACTTCTTCAAAGACCAAGAATTCCACAAGCAGCATACTGCTTGTCAACTATGGAGCACCATCAATGACTGGTCAAACGGTGTGTTGCTTACTGAAAACAGCAGCGCCAAAGTCTTACCATTCCTGTTGTCATTCATCGCCAAACATCTGTTGCCAAAAAACTAAGTGATTGCATTGAACAAGTCATTATCACACTTCATTACTGCAGTGAAACAAAAATTAATACATCTCTCAATGATCAATATTCCGAAGAGCTCTGTGTGAAAATCGATGAAGATTCTTATCTTCACTCTTCGCATTACAGAAACTTGTTGGCTATTCAAAACACAACTGTTTGAGACGCTTTTACAATCTTTTTGACACTGTTTGAGTTTTGGAAGCAAGAATGCTTTGCCTCAGTGATGAACTCAAAGAACAGCATGACATTTGCTTATTATCAGAACTGTTTACAAAGTTCAGTGAAGTGAATTTGCAGTTCAAGAAATGAAGTCAATCTTATAAGCCAAATCTTCATCTCTACATGTTATTCCAAAAGTTAGCTCTATTCAAGCACAATATAGGTCACTGAGCTATACCAATTTCCAACTTGTCTCACTAGAAAGAAAGGATACAAGATAATGATCTCATGTTTTTCATACCATTGACATGGCATAAAGACTATGTCTGACGGTATCAGAATCTTCTTTTGATGAAATTCCAGATTGATATAATCCATTTTAAATACTGAGAAGATGCGGTGTAGAGGAACAACTAAGCAACTGAAAAAATGACATTGAGCTGAACCAAAGTATTAGAAATCGTACCAAGAGTTTTGTTACATAAGAAATTTCCTATCGCTATCTCTGCACCTATGACAATACTTAAGAAGCTCCTTTTGCATTTCCAACATCATATTTGAGAACTGCTTTCGTGTTCATCCAACTTTCTCCAAGCAAAGAAATTGATTCCAGATTACTAACATAGTGATTTAAAGACTCTTGCTAATGACTTTAAAATCAGACATTAAAACTGTATCAACTCACCAAGCACATCCATTCGCATAGTAACTGCTCACTGTTCATAAATTCATTAAATTCATAAATGACTATCAGAACTTTGACAAATTCTGGATACACCTGGGATCATGTTCAACCATTTTGTTAATTAAATTTACTTAAAAAATTTTTACAAATTGCGATTTGAAATAAATGTCCTCATAATGGTTTCAATAATTTTAATTCTTACTTTACTATCTTACTTCGAGTCATGCAAACCGCAATTCCTTAATAATCTGTCGTTCCTATAGGATGGGATGGCGGGAGACACTGAGGATGACATTTGTAGTTCCTAAGGGGGAGTGGAACTGAAAAAGAAAAGAAAAGAAAAGAAAAGAAAAGAAAGAAAAGAAAGGAAAGAAGAAAGAAAGAAAAAGGAAAGAAAAAAAAAAAAAGAAAAGAAAGAAAGAAAGAAAGAAAAGAGAAAGAAGGAGAGAAAGTGATGAGATATCTAGTCCAAACAGCTGGTGTTAGAAGGATTGTGTTGTGTGTGTGTGTGGATGTGGTTGTGTGTGCATGGCTTGTTCAAAACTCTAAAACAGGTCAAGTAGCTCTGGGAGCCCGTCCTAAATTAGAACACTTGCTAAGCCAACCTGCCCATTAAGTGAGCACCACTGCATTAGTTGCCAGTCACCAAATCCTGCCCACCCATCACGTGACCAGCAAGCCACACCATTCAGTCACATGACCATAGCCACGCCACCAGAATGACACTAGACCACACCCACCCAGTCACGTGACCAGCACCATGCCACCAATTAGGCCACACCCACAGAAATGAATCCATCTGTATGGTGAGGCACTGAGAATAGTTTGTAGACCAAGAGGCCCGCATGGCTTTGAAATAAAGTTTGGAACCAGCTGCCTAATAGCATTCAGATAGTGGCTTGTCCATGCTTTTTCTTAAAAACCTCCAGTTAATTGGCCTCACTGTTTGGAAGTTTCTCCTTAATTCCAGGTTGCTTCTCTCCTGGATTGGTTTCCATCCATTATTTCTTGCCTTGCCTTCTGATGCTTTCAAAAATAAGTTGATTTCCTTCTTTTTTGTGGCAGCCCCTAAAACATTGGAACACTGCTGTAAGTGTCACCTCGATAGTCCTTCTTTTCTCTAGACTGGCCAAACACAAATCCTGCAACTGTTCTTCAGTTGTTGGGGTTTTTTTTGTTTTTTTGTTTTTTTTGCTTCCAGGTTTTTAATAATTTTAGTTGCTCTTCTCTGGGCTTTTTCCAAAGTCCTAACATCTTTTCTGTAATGTGGTGACCAAAACTGAATACAGGAGTCCATCATTAGGTACTAAACTGTAAAATTCTTTATATGCTATCCATGTGGCTTTCCTACTAAAATACAGGAGAGGTCTTCCATCGTTTTCTCCTGCACAATATGATGTTTTCAACATTGTTACTAAAGGGATTATCTCCCTCCAAGCATCTGCTTATATGGCAGCTGATTTAGCTGGGTAGCTGAGATGATCTTCAGGTTTTCAGTCACCCTACTAGGAATTTAAACTCCAGGCATACATTACACTCCCAACAGTTCTTCACTCATAAGAGGAACACCTTCTAAAAATGAGAGGATGAGAACTGGGCGTGGTTTGTCTAGTGGAGAAGGATGGGGTGACATGGTATCCATGTTCCAATATTTAAGGGGCTTCCACAAAGAAGGAGTCAACTTATTTTTCCAAACCACCTGAAGGCCAGACAAGGAACAATGGATGGAAATTAATCAAGGAGAGAAGCAACCTAGAACTAAGGAGAAATTTCCTAACAGTGAGAACAATTAACTAATGGAACAGCTTGCCTTCAGAAGTTGTGGGCACCCCGTCTCTGGAGGCTTTTTAGAAGAGACTGGACAGCCACTTGTCAGAAATGGTATAGGGTCTCCTGCTTGAGCAGAGGGTTGGACTAGATTACCTACAAGGTCCCTTCCATCTCTGTTATTCTAAGACCAATTAGTGCTGGTTTCTATTCTCTAGTCTACCTTCTGACAAGATTTTCTGCTGCAATTATAATCATAAACACAATCCAGTTTCTCAATTTAATTTTTCAATGTCATTCAAGGTCTGCCTTCTTCTTTTGGTTCCTTTTTCAGCCTTTCTCCAATGATCATTTATTAAATTGTTTCGCACTCTGTCTCACATAACGGATTCACACCCAGCAGTTTGCTTTTATTCATATGGTAAAGATGCTCTCTTTTAAGTCACCCTGTAAAAGCATTTGCCTTTATTCAACCATGTTTTTTTTTTAAAGGTCCCTGTCTTTATTAACAAAAAGAAAAGTGTTTTTGGCTTTTCCACTTCTTTCATGTTTTTTTTTAAAGGAGCAAGGAGATGAACAGTGATGCAGCTGTAGATTAAATATATCCCGATACTCTCAATATATTTTATGTGTACAGATAATACTCCAATTTAAATTGAGCTGAATTCATATTTGATGCCATCTCTGTAATAATCTTTTCCTGGTGTTTTTATTAGGGCGTGAAATAAGAAGTGTCCTCTGGAAATAATATAGCGGCATGCTGATTTGTTCAAAAGAGCTTTCTTGCTTCTCTTAGAGGAAAGCCAATAGAAAAGAAGGGAGCTTTTAGTCATTCCACAAAGCTGCCCAATTTATAAATCTGTTTGGTTTCTTTATGCAGAAGAAAGTCTTTTTGAAGACTTTCTTGGATGCCAGAAGCTTGATTTCAGGGTATTATGAGAGAGGAATATCGATGGAGATTCTCAGTTACCCAGGTCATGGTTTCTCCAAAAGTACTTTTTTTCAAGAAGCAACTGGACTTTCTGATTTTTCTTTGAAGAAGTTTCACTTCTCATCCAAGAAGCTTCTTCAGTTCTGACTGGATGGTGAGGAATGGAAGGATTTATACTCATTGCAGACAGGAAATGGAAATATTTATATTCCTTGCAGACAGAAATGACAAGCTGTCTGCAAGGAATATAAATCCTTCCATTCTCCAGCATTCAGGAAGAGCTGAAGAAGCTTCCTGGATGAGAAGCAAAACCTCTTCAAGGAAAAACAAAGACATTCCAGTTGCGTCTTGATAAAGCACCTTTGGGACAATGCCTTCTTGTGGGACTGATGAGGTGTCACTTCTTGGTGGGAACCCCTGTTTTATGGAACAATCCTCCCCCTATTCCACATATGGTTGAGCCCATTTCCTTGAATTTTGATGTGCTTGAGTGAGCCCCAATTGGCGGTGTTACTTGTCTTACTGTTGCTTGAATTGGCATGTTATGATTGTATTATTCCATTTTGGCTGTTTGTTGGTGCATATATTGTAGCTTTGCATTCATTTTGTTGGGTTTTTTTACTTTTCTTTTTGTAAGCTGCCCAGTGTCACTTCGGGAAGCCATATAAATATTTTGATTAAATAAATGGTTTGAATGAGTGAATGAGTGAGATGTTCTTACACTTCTTTAGTGACAAGGGACCCGTAAAGGTGTGAAAATGCCCTGTCTTTCAATCTACAGTATTCTCTATCTTGCCTAGGGAGTTGCTTGAAACTTTGATTATATCACTCCCTCAAATCCAGAGTTGGAATGAAATTGTCATTCTGATTCAATGCATCAGGTTGAATTAAATATCCTCCAGTTGATTCAAAGATTCAGTAGGCTCTGGGACATTCACATACAGGCTTTTCAAAAATTGCATTCTTGAATCAAGATGATTGGATGAAGTAAATCACAAATCCAAAGCTAATCAGATGGGCTATTTGAATGAAAACACAGCCCCGAATCAGATGTGGAGAAACCTCAAGAGGAAATCTCTGCAATTTTTCAACCCACAAATGAAGCTGTCTCACACACTTCTACACATCCAGACCATGCAGCAGTTCTTTTGCTCACTGACAGGGCAGCAACTGTATTTGCATTTTGCAAAACTGCACAACTCTTTGTTAGAGCACAGTGTTATCTTCAGAAATGAAAAGAAGAGCAGGAGGATGAGGAGAAGGAAGGGGGAGGGCATAGGGAAGGGGAGGAGAAAAGGTAGGGGGAGGTGAAAGGGGAAGGGGAAGACATAGAAGATGAAGATGAAGAGGAAGATGAGGGAGAAGAAGAAGAAGAAGAAGAAGAAGAAGAAGAAGAAGAAGAAGAAGAAGAAGAAGAAGAAGAAGAAGAAGAAGAAGAAGAAGAAGAANACAACAATAAGAACAAGAACAACAAGAAGAAGAACAACAACAACAAGAAGAAGAACAACAAGAAGAACAAGAAGAAGGAGGGGAGGAGGAGGAGGAGAAAGAAAACAAAAAAAAAAGAGGAAGAGGAGAAAGAGGAGGAAGAAGTGGAGAAGAAAGAAAAGAAAAAAGAAAAGAAGAGATGGAGGAGGAGGAAGAGGAAGAGGAGGAGGAAGAGGAGGAAGAGAAGAAAGAAAAGAAAAAAGAAAAGAAGAGGAGGAGGAAGAGAAAGAGGAGGAAGAAGAGGAAGAGGAGAAGAAAAGAAAAGGAGGAGGAGGAATAATTAGGCCCTTTCTAACCAAGTCATTAAAGAATACAATCAAACACCTAATAATCATCATTGTCATGAAATAAAATGTCATGCAAAAGAGCAGACTGCCCATTGGGGGTGCATGCAAAACACAAGTGTTGATCTCTCCAGGCATTTTGGAGCAGGCCTATTTTAAAAAGAAAAGAATTACAAGGAAAGGGGGGGCTACTTTCTCTCCTAGAGGCAGCTTGTTTGGGAGGGTTTTGCCAGATTCTGCTTCAGGCTACTGGTTCCTTCAGCATAGAAGCCCTTGCAATTAGAAGTGAACCATGGAGATAATCAGGGCACACATTACAGGTAGTCCTTGATTTACAACAGTTTTTTCAGTGACCAAAATTACAACAGCACTGAAAGGAGGACTTACGACCATTTTTCACATGAATATCCCCATGGACATGTGATTAAAATTCAGATATCAAGCAACTAACTCACATTTATAATAGTTACAGTGTCCTGGGGTCACATGATGTGATCCCCTTTTGCAGCCTTCTGACAAGCAAAATCCATGGGAAGCCAGATTTGCTTAACAAACGCCGTGATTCACTTAGCAGCCATGGCAAGAAAGGTCTTAAAATGGAGGCAAAATTAACTTAACAACCCATCTCCCTGAGCAACAAACATTTTTGGGTGGGGGCTCCATTGTGGTTGTATGTTGAGGATTACCTATGAGGCAATGTGGTCATGGAGATAATGAGGGATCAAATTAAATAAAACACAGTGTTTATTCCTTCTGGGGAAACTGATGGTGAAGAGTAGGAGTAGGCGTGATCGCACTTTTTTCCTTCAAAAAAGTGTTCCTGACAGAGTCACACACTCCCTGGTGTTTGTTAAGTAACATATTAATAGTGCTTAGAGACTGATGAAAGAAATTCTAACACAGCATATGTTTCAACAAAGGCCAGTGCAATTGGGAATGAGGTAATAGAGCAGAAGCTGAATATAACTAGTGCTTGACACAAAAAGAGGCTTAAATTCGGAATTACAGGATTATTATCTTTTTAGATTTTGAGGGCTCAGTAGATATAATGGAATAAGGTTACTACCTTCCTTGACAGCACTGCTCTGATATATATTAAATAATATCTTGGTTTTCTGGAATAAGGGGGAAATTTAGCATCGCGTTTGTTTTTTTTATTCATGATTCTGGATTTGATCAAACCAAAGTTGTAATGTCTTCTGTCAGGGAAGTTGGCATCTAGACTGGACTAAGCAAAGGACTGGACTTGAAGTCATAATGGCTTCTTCTCACTATGATCTCCACTTGTCAGGTCACCAACTCTGGTCATGTGATATTCCTTGAATAGAAGAGAGAGGACCTGCCCCACTTTACATCTAGGGGGGCTGTGTGGAAAAAGTTTCCTCCTTTAAATTCCTGGGAGTCTACCTCAGCAAAGATCTTAAGGCTAGGTCAAATTGGCCGACGGATGCAAAACGTATGTAAAAAGGACACAGCGGACAAGAAAATTTTTCCATCCCATTGTTATCCGCTCTCAAAAGTGCCCAAAATTTGCAATAAACAGAGCGGACAACAACGAAAGGAACAGACGGGGGGAGGATGGCAGCGAAGATGTTAAGCGGATGCTCAACGGAAGCCTTGCGGATGGAAGCGGATGGAAGTGGACGGAAGCAGATGACACATCCCAGGGCTTCCGTGGATAAACAGCGAAGTGGACCGCGCAGTGGAAGGAGCGGATGCAGAGCGGATGCCTAGTGGATACAGTGGATGCATCCACGGATGCCTAGCGGATGCCTAGTGGACAAAGCGTTCACTGCACATGCAGGGAGGATGCATTGCGTCAGCACGCAGATATAAAGGGAAGCAGCTCGCAGCAGGTCACTATTCAGAGGAAAGACCTGCTGCCAGACACATTTCAGTCAAACAACCATGGGGAAGAAGAGGAAGCCCTGTGCCTACTCGCCAGCCCAGGCAAGAAGGAAAGAACCACCATCCCACCCCCTGGTGCTGACTCTGAACCTGCTGGGGCTTCTGCTGCTGGGCTGACTCTGCTGGTGCTGGTGCTTTCTGCTGGGTGCTGCTCTGGTGCTGGTGCTTCTGCTGGTGCTGACTCTGCTGGTGCTGCCCTGGTGCTGGTGCTTCTGCTGGTGCTGACTCTGCTGCTGGTGTACTGGTGCTGCTGGCTGGCTGTGACTGATGCTGCTGCTGCTGCTGCTGCCTGCTGTCGGTGGACCAGCCCTAGAACCTCAAAGCCCTGCTGATGAGGCTCAGAAGGCCCCTGCCAGAGGGAGGAAGAGGCATACGCATGAACGGGAAAGGAGACAATACTCCATTGCAGAGGAACATGGAGGAGGAGGTGCTCGAATGGCTGAGGGAGAACGAGTACCTCTGGAGGAAGGGACACAGGCTCTATCGAGACACCAAGCAGAAGCAGGCGCGCTTGGAGAGAGAAGGGGGAGAGCCTGAGCTACACTTTGGATGTCCTCCTCGGGTGGTGAAGCACATGCACACCTGGTATGGGAGCTGCACCTGAAGAAGTCTGGCCAGGCCGCGGTCAAGCTCACTGACCGGGAGTCCTAATGTATGGTCAAGTGCAACTTGGAGGGTGAGATCCGCCACCGAGAGCAGCCCCTCTGTCTAATCTCACTCTCAGGCAGAAACCACAGAGAGCCACTTCTCTTCTGGCGAAGAGTCAGCTCCTGTGTCCAGGCAGGTATCTTTGGAGCACCCCACGAGGAGACCCCCCCGACAGCTGTACTCCCTGTGGTGTGGAGCACATGGAGGAACCCCTGACGCAGTTGGAGCAAGAAAGAAGCCACTGCCACCAGAGACCAACCCACCCCACCCCCCAGCTCCACCTCCACAGAAAAGCACGGCAGAGAGCCAGACCAGAGGGACAGAGCCACACTGTCCTCTTGGAGATCAGGGTCACCATCAAGAGCAGCGTAGATCTCCTCTCTCAGCTATTACAGTCGAGCATACCATCCTCTAAGAAAGCCTTCCTCAACTAACGTCAACCAGACCTCATGGAATGCCTGAATCCAGTACCAGGTGATCAAGGAGAGGATCACCGGTCTTCTGGCATGACCCTCCAGGCCCAGCTGAACCTGCTCCCACCAGTACAGGTCTGCTCCTCCACCCCAGGTGTGTGACAGCCCTTCCAAGGCTTTCCACAGCCCCTCACTCACCAAGGCTACGGCTTACCAGGATTCCAGCAGCACAGGCAGCCCTTCCAGTCCAGGCACAGGTTCACACACCACAGGTGCACACAATACATGATGCCACTGACACCACGATGCCACCGTATACACTGATGCCACCGACACACTGGGTGGCCACCGATGCCACTGATGCAACCGACGCCACGAGATGCCACAGATGCCACCAATGACACTCACCTCGCTCACCTGCAGACCAGACCAGCCGCACTACACTCCTCCTTCCTCCACCCACAGTCAAGCCCAGCCTCAGAACATCTGTCATCGGTTTGGGACTGACACCCCATGTAATGAGAAGGGCCTCTCAACATCATGGGATTGAGGCAGCTCTCTGAGGGCTTCCTCCACACACCATCCCTGTTGTCCTCTCGGGGCCAGGCCCCAATGGTGCCTCAGACCAGCACTCCAGCAGTAGCCACCTCCACAGCACCTTGGACCCTTCCCCTGAGACTGGGCACACCTCTGAGTGACAGAGAAGAGTGCCAGAGACTGGGTGGCTACCTCTTGACTTTATTTGGACACTTGACTTGGGTCATTTTCTTTTACAGCTTGTTATTAATAAAGATTATCTTTGCTTCACCACACTTGCTTCATTTATTTTTTTCAATAAAGTCTTGGTGGAAACTTTTAGAAATGGTTTAAGCCTTTGCATGCTTGTTGGGATGGGTAAAGATAGCAGTGGGATGGACAGGGATACTTTGGGATGGGTAACAGCTGTGGATGGGAAGAATAGCAATGGGATGGGCAGGGATACCTTTGGGATGGGTAAGCGCTGTGGGATGGGGAACGATAGCAGTGGGATGTGGCAGGAATATCTGTGGGATGGGTAAATAGCTGTGGGATGGGTAAGATAGCAGTGGGATAGATAAACTCCAGTGCAAGCATAGTGGGACTGTATGGTCCACCTCCCAGCTGCCACACCTAATATAACAATTTATCATTCATCACACATTCAACATAAACACAACCCTTTATTAAATGCCCTGTCCATTGTAGGGCCATTTCAACATACATGGCAAATCTCATCAGTGTGATGAGACAGTTTGAAGGAAACATCCATTAAGCATCTACCATCTGTCTTGCCACTGCTCCAGCTGGGAGTTGCACCAGTGTTTCAGGAGGTTGCGCTGCTTCTTTCCCTTCACATGAAGCTCTGTTGGGGCCTGGCAACATCCACAGTGTCTATCAGGTTTACTCCTTGCCATCCATTCACCAGGCTCCATGTCCCCATTGCCTTGTTGGCGATCCACAATCCCTGTTCTGGCAACACTGGGTAGCAGGTGCGCATGAGATTGTGCAGGATGCAGAAGCTTCCACGATGTTCCTCAACGGTCTTGGGCGATGCTGCATGGTGGTGAGAGTACCTGGAACCTGTTGGCCAGGATGCCAAAGGCGTTCTCCACCACCCGTCTTGCCCTGGACAGCCTGTAGTTGAAGATCCTCTCTCACGGTGAGGCATCTGGAAGTGTAGGGCTTCATGAGGTGGGTTCTGAGGGAGAAGGCGTCACCCCACAAATGAAAGTAGGGCAACATCTTGTGATCATTGGGCAGGGGGTCTGGATCTGAGAAGCCCATGATGAGGTTGCGTTCGCAAGCCCATCCTTGAAGTCACTGGGTGTTGTAATACCTGGGCATCTGAAGCTGACCCGTTGCCTGAAGCATCGATGTACATGAACATCGTCAGCATCGACCAATGGTCAGCATGGACCATGGCAAAGAGGATGATGCTTGAAGAAGCCTTGTAGTTGAAATAATTTGGACCTGAGTTGGCTAGTGCTTTGCAGGCCACGTGCTTCCCATCTATGGCTCAACGGTGTGGGGGAAGTTCCACTTCTGATACACTGCTCTGCAACTTTCTTCCGGCCTTCTTCAGTGGAGGGGCATTGGAGGAGTCCTTCTCAGGTTATTCTTCGATGATGGCCTGCACCCTTCTCTGACCACAATGCTGATGGTGTTGGTGTGGCACCCTTCAGGCATACTGCATGTTCCTGTACTTGGTCCCGGAGGCCAGGTGGTGCTGAGTCAGTGCCACTTCAGTCCAGGGTCCAGGCTGGGCCAGAAGTTGGTGTTTGCCTGGTCAACCTGGGTCTCAGCCTGCTCTGACAACTTTGTCAAACCATGGCTGGAGGCATCCTCATGAAATTCTGGAATGCCCGAGTGTCTTCATTCCTCAGCTCCACCATGCAGCTTGTCATCAGTCCATACTCAGCTTTTCTCTCGTGATCCATCTTCGGACCCACACACTTCTTGGACCCTCCTTTTCCTTTGCGTAGAACACTGGATCTGTGGAAGAGCAAGAGCAAGAGCAAGGCTGAAGAGGTCTGCACACCAGGGTTGCTGGACTGAAAGTGAGATCCAGGTGATTTCCTCCCCTTTTTATAGGAAGTATAGGTTTTCTGCTAGGTGGTCCTTCCGCATCCTCTAAACATCCTCCAGACATCCTAAATATCGTGATACATGCCTATACAAAGTTTTTTTCGGTTTTTAAATGCTTTTTTTGCGAGCTGCATCACTTACATCCTTTTACTCTCGTGCACTAATGCTGTGTGGTCCGTTCCACATCCGTTTTTTGCTTCCTCCCTGTGTCTGTTTTCCGCTGGAGCGGATTTGAGTTGCGGGATGCACAGGGATGCCTACGGATATAGCGGACGCGTAACAGATGACAATGGACGTATAATGGATGTTCCCCGTACGCGTAGTGGAATGTAGAACGGACGCGTTGGATACTTTCATCCGTCAAAAGTTTTGTGCAGCTCAAACTTTTTGAGCTGATGAAATCTCAGTAGACGGATGCTGGACGGATAAAGAGTATGAAAAATGTATGGCAGTGAGTACAGAATGGAATGCTCGGCGTTAACCAACAGATGGCAAGCATTTTTCTCCATTTTACATCCTCTTTCCATCCGTTGGTGCAGTGTTACATGGGCTTGACCTGGAAAATCAACACCACCCTGGTGGCCAGAAAGGCCCATCAGAGACACCATTTCCTCAGAGACTTACAAAAGAATAAAGTGGAACAATGACAAATGACCTCCTTTTACCGGTTGTTGTCCCCAATTCGGGTCTGATGCTGGTGCCAAAGCCAATGATGAATGCCAGACACAAGATACAGGTTTTCTGATTGCTTTTTATTGGAGTACTCCAAGGAAAAGGGCTCCTAGTCAAAATGCCAAGAGCCAAGAACAAAGGATTGAGTAAGTTTTATACATTTTCACTAAAGGAGAAGGTGGGACAAAGTGAGATAATAAGAAATATCATCTAATAAACATTTTAGTCATAATTCTACAATTTGTTCTATTGGTCTCTAGCTGTCCCTAATCCCAAGTCTTGGCCAATGAAATCCCCAGGAGTTATCTAATATACATTTGATTTGCGGCAGGGCTTTCTCTATTTCTAACTTTCAGAATAGAATAGAATAGAATAGAATAGAATAGAATAGAACAGAACAGAACAGAACAGAACAGAACAGAGTACTTTATTGGCCAAGTGTGATTGGACACACAAGGAATTTGTCTTGGTGTAAATACTTTCAGTATACATAAAAAAAAGATACATTCATTAAAAATCAAGAATCATAACACACTAAGCTAACATACTCAGCTAAGGTATGCAAGTTGGCTAACTCACATTACTTTTATCAGCTTTCCAATTAGCCAGGATTGTTACAAGATTTACATCTGTATATCTTCTGTGGATAAGGATTCTTTGTTCTTGCCAGGGAGACTCCACAATTACAGGATTCCTGATTTACTTTGAAGTGTGTGCCATGATGTGGCTTTATTTTAGCAGATGGCCCATCATGGTCCACAAAAGAAAGCATCCTTTCATATTGCATTACAGTGTGGTATGCTGGCTTGACAGCCATGGATAGAAAGACATGAGGGTGGTGAGCAAAGCAGAAAACATTGTGGGCTGCTCCCTGATACCATTACATGACCTCACAAGGGCTTGCTGCCTTAGAAGAGTGAGGAAAATCTTCAGGGACGACTCACACCCTGGTCAGCACTTCTTCACTCTCCAACCATTGAGTAGGAGATATAAAAGCATGGCCAGCTGCAGCAACAAGCTGAAGTACAGTTTCTACCCATGGACTGTCAGACTTCTGAATTGGAAAATAACTTCATGTCAAGATAGTATGATAGACTGAGGGGCCGGTGCATTGTGCAACAAGCTCACCTAGTGCAATAAGATTGGGACTGGGTTAGGGACTTCTCTCCTCACTGTGAGTTGTGTTAAGGGTGTGTGTGCATGAAGGGAGGCTCAGCCAAACTCAATGTATACATGTTATACTCTGACAATAATAGGTTGGACAGGTGAGCCCTCCAACATTAGCCAGCACAGCTTACCTCAATGTGTGCATGTGAGTGCAAGAATTCCATTTTAACAGAACAACAAACTTGCAAGGGACCTTGGAGGTCTTCCAGTCCAACCCCATGCTCAAGTGGGAAACCCTATTACCATTTCAGACACATGTCTGAATTCTTTTTTTTTTTCTTCTTTTGTCCAAATACTTCTTAAAAACCTCCAGTGTTGGAACATCTACAACTTCTGAAGACAAGTTGTCCCACTGATTAATTGTTCTAACTGTCAGGAAATTACTTCTTAGTTCTAGGTTGGTTCTCTTCTTGATTATTTTCCCCATTGCTACTTGTTCTGCCTCCAGATGCTTTGGAGAACAGCTTGACTCCCTCTTCTTTGTGGCAGCCCCTGAGATACTGGAACACTGCTATTGAGTCATTCCAAGTCCTTTTGGCTCTCTACATCCCTTCAAATTTCCTGATTATTATTATTCTCTTTCATCTTCACCTATTTCTCCCTACTTTTTGAGTGTAACTTCATACTCACTCATGTTTGTTCACCTCCCAGCTGGACTGTTGCAATGTGACCTATCAATGGCTGTTTTGGAAAGCATTTGGAAGCTACAGCTGATCCAGAATGCAGCTTCTCAAATAGTTATGAATGCAGTTTGATACAACCACGTAACACCCCTAATGGAAGATTTGGACTGAGTCCCTTCAAAATGTTTCTCAGCTAAGAAGCAAACTATTTGGGCAAATTGTGTAGCTTATTTTGGTGTCCATGAGGATTATCTGGTTAGGAGGGCTGTGCAAAGCTTGAAAAGAGCTGTTTTGTTTTTGACAAAGCTTCAAATGAAGCTATCTCTTGAAGCCACTTCATAAAGCAACATGGTACCAATACTTCTAAGAGTGAAGTGAAGCAGGCTAATTCACCTGCTATGGCTGTTTGGGAATAACAGCTGGTTTTCTCAAAGTATTAGCTACAAAAGTTTTTCACTCTCCAACTGATTGAAATGCAAGCATGACTATCTGGCCCTTCATTCCCAAAATAGATGGCTTCAACTGTGTGCCAAAGACAAACATGGAATCATAGGGCTGGAAGGAACCTTGGAGGTCTTCTAATCCAACCCCTTGCCCAAGGCAGGAATCTTTATACCATGGCTATCCAGTATTCTTGGAAATCTCCAGTGATGGAACACTCACAACTTCCAGAGACAAGCTACTCCACTGATTAATTGTTGTCACTATCAAGAAATCCCTTCTTATTTCCAGATTGGATTACTTCTGATGTGCTTACACCCATTGCTCCCTGTCCTGCTTTCAGATACTTTGAAGAAAATATTAACCCCATTCCAGGACAGCGTTTCAACAGACTGATAAAGAGACCCAGCCTTCCATCCTTCCAAAGTCGGTAAAATGAGAACCTAGATTGTTGGGGGGGCAATATACAGACCGCTTAGAGAGGGCTGTAAAGCACTGTGAAGTGGTATATAAGTCTAAATGCTATTTTTATTTGTAGTTCAAGGTTGAAATGAAGGGTCCCTGGTGGTCTCTATAACTGTAAATAGTCAAACTGTAAACAGTCAACCAAAGAACCTCAAAGACAACTCCCACCAATACTCTCAAGCCACTAGAATATAAATTGAGAGCAAACCCCATTCAGATAACAGATAATCAGAGTTGGAAGGGACCTTCTAGGTCATCTAGTCCAATGCCCTGGCCAAGCAGGAGACCCTACACCATTTCTGACAAATGGCAGTCCAATCTCTTCTTGAAAGTCTCAAGTGATGGCGCTCCCACAACTTCCGAAGGCAAGCTGTTCCATTGGTTGATTGTTCTTACTGTTAAAAAGTTTTTCCTTATTTCCAGGTTAAATCTCTCCTTGTTCAGTTTCCATCCATTACTCCTTGTCTGACCTACAAGCGCTTTAGAAAATAACTTGACCCCTTCCTCTCTGTGGCAGCCCCTCAAATATTGGAAGACTGCTATCATGTCTCCCCTGGTCCTTCTCTTTACTAGAAAAGCCATGCCCAGTTCCTGTAGCCGTTCTTCATATGTTTTAGTCTCCAGTCCCCTAATCATCCTGGTTACTCTTCTCTGTACTTTTTCTAGAGTCTCAATATCTTTTTATAGTGTGGTGACCAAAACTGGATGCAGTGCTCTAGGTGTGATCTTACTAAGGCTTTATAGAGTGGTATTAGTACCTCACTTGATCTTAATTGTATCCCTCTGTTAATGCAAATTAGGTTTGCATTAGCTTTTTTGGAGGCTGCTGCACATTGCTGGCTCATATTTAGCTGGTTGTCCACGAAGACTCCAAGATCCCGCTCACAGTTACTGCTATTAAGCCTGGTTTCACCCAGTCTATATGTCTACTTTTGTTTTGTTTTTTGCCTTGGTATAGGATATTCTTTACTAGCACTGATGATGTTACCTAGTTGGGTAATGAAACATCTGCAAGAAAACAACCAAGCTCAGAGAACACCAAGGACCCCTCACTTCAACAGGCTATGTTACTCTATCTCTTGCCTTTGCCTTTTAGTCTTCTTCCACAATACTGGTCAATGGCATTTCAGGATGGTGTTGGTAAAACTCTTAGGCATGAGCTACGCATCTTTTCTCCTGAGGTTTTAACCTTGACTGAGTTCTATGTCCAGCTGAACCCTATTTCTTTTCTTGCAACTCTCATACTGAGTCCCTGCTCAACAATCTTATTGGATCACTTCCTTGTAATCAACTGGGGCAGAAGAGGGACTCCAGAGGATTTTAAAAAAACATCTACAGCTGTGCTGAAGGAGATCCTAGGGCTGATAGTCAAATATATTTGAAAATAAATTTATTTATGATACATTCAGGGTGCAATGCTCCATACATACTGTATATCAGGGGTGTCAAACTCAAGGCCTGTGAACCAGATCCAGCCCACAGAGTGCTTCGATCTAGCCCTCAGGGATGCCCTGGAAACAGGGAAGGTCCAGTCCACGGTGCCCCTGCCAGCAAAACAGAGCTGGCAGAGGGATGCAGGAGGCTGTTACAGCCAAAAAAGGGCCCCAAGGGGCCACGCATCCCCACCCGGGGCTCCATTTCCATTGGCAGAGGGCTATCAAAACAATCTAAAAACAAAACAAAAGGAGAAATGCTTCCCCTTTTGCATTTGAGCATCCAAGAAGGGACAGGAAAGGGGAAAGGGAAAGAGGAAAGAAAAAGAAAAAGAAAAAGAAAAAGAAAAAGAAAAAGAAAAAGAAAAAGAAAAAGAAAAAGAAAAAGAAAAAGAAAGAAAGATGGGAAGAGAGAAAGAAAGGAAAAAGAAGGAAAGAGGGAAAGAAAGAAGAGAGGAGAATGAAGAGGGAAGGAGGGGTGGAAAGAAGAAAGGAGATAATAATGAGAGGGAGGGGGGGGTCCAAGGGAAATCCTACCTTAGCACTTGGCCTCCACAGGTGCCCCTAACACAAGTGGCCATGACCCCCTTGCCCCCCTGAGGTCAAACACAACCCTGATATGGCCCTCAATGAAATCAAATTTGACACCCTTGCTGTTATATACAGATACAGATAATCAGAGTTGGAAGGGACCTTGTAGATCATCTAGTCCAACCCCCCCACCCAAGAGGGAGACCCTACACCATTTCTGACAAATGGCAGTCCAATCTTTTCTCGAAAGCTTCCTGTGATGAAGCTCCCACAACTTCCGAGGCAACTTCTATTCCACTGGTTGATTGTTCTCACTGTCAGAAAGTTTCTCCTTGTTTCCAGGTTAAATCTCTCCTTGTTCAGTTTCCATCCATGAAGGCAAACCTACTGGAAGTGCTTTATAAATGAAAAAAACTGTGTAAAGGCAAACTAGTAACCCATTTAAAATATGGATCCAGAAAAACAAGAGGGATAAATTGGCATCTGTTCTTCCACCACCCTTTTAGACACACTCAAATATAGAAACTGCAGATGTTTGACAAGTTTTAGCATGAAGAATATATACAGGATGGTTCTGAGAGCAAATAACTCGAAACGGCTTCTGATCCTGAAATTTCTGGGAAAGGTCACACTTAATTATCACAATAATAAAGGATGTTGGTGTGTGTGTGAGGGAGAGGGAGAGAGAGAGAAATAGAGAGAAAGAGAGAGAACCAACCTAGAAATAAGGAGACGTGTTAACAGTGAGAACAATTAATCAGTGGAACCTCTGAAGCTGTGGGTGCTCCATTGTTGGAGGTTTATAAGAAGAAATTGGACAGTCATTTGTCTAGAATGGCATAGCATCTCCTGCTTGTGCAAAGGGTTGGACTAGAAGACCTCAAGGTCCCTTTCAGCCAGAGGTGGTATTCAGCAGGTTCTGACCAGTTCTGGAAAACGGATAGCGGAATTTTTGAACAGTTTGGTTAACTGGCAAATATGACTTCTGACTGGAGCTTTTCAGTATCCTTCCCCTGCCATGCCCACCAAGCCATGACCATAGAACCGGAAGTAAAAAAAAAATGGATGCCATCACTGCTTCCAACTATGTTATAGAAATAGTACTTAGACATATATCTCACTTTACAGTGCTTTACAGATCTCTTCTTAGTGGTTTACAGAGTCAGCATATTCCCCGCAGCGATCTGACTCCTCATTTTACTGACCTCAAAAGGATGGAAGGCTGAGTCAACCTTGAGCCTGTGAAAACCTAAAGGCCCTGTTACACTGGCCGACGGATGCAAAACGTTTGTAAAAAGGACACAGCGGACGAGAAAAATGTTCCATCCGTTTATCCGCTCTCAAAAGGGGCAAAAATTTGCATAACCAGAGCAGAGAGCTGGAAGAAACGGACGGGGAATGACGCAGCGGTGGATGGAAAGTGGATGCTCCATGATTATCCAGTGGAATCGTCAAACATGGGAGCGGATTGGCAACCATCCGCAAGGCTTTCCGGGGGACAACAGCGAGAGTGACGCGGAACAGAAAGAAGCGGATGCAGGAGCGAAGCCAAGCGGATGAAGCGGATGCAGAGCGGAAGATTACGCGGATGCCTAGCGGATGGCCTAGCGTTCACTGTGGCATGTGAGGAGGATGCATTGCATCAGCCCCCGCGGATATAAAGGGAAGCAGCTCCCAAGCAGGTCACCATTCAGAGGAAAGACCTGCTCCAGACACAGTGGACTGCCCTGCCATCCTTGCAGCCTGCCTGCCTCGCCTGCCTGCATGCCTTGCCAGCCTTGCTGCCCTGCCAAGCCTTGCTGCCCACCTGCCTGCCAGCCTCACCGCCAACCTTGCTGTCTGCCGCCTGCCAGCCTTGCTGTCTCCTGCCTGCAGCCTTGCTGCCAGCCTGCCTGCCAGCCTTGCTGCCAGCCTGCCTGCCAGCCCTGTCTGGCTGGGATGGGCCAGGGATACCTTTGGGATGGGTTAAGATAGCTGTGGGATGGGTTGAGATAGGCTGTGGGAAAGATAAACCTCCAGTGCAAGCATAGTGGCCCTTCATTAGCAATACTAATGTAATCATTTGATCAAGCTGCAACATATAACAAAACTCTTTATTAATGCCCTGTCATTGTAAGGTCCACCCAACATCATGGCCACAATTCATCATGTGATGAGACAGGTGAAGGAAGCATCGCATAAAGGCCGTGTCACAACTGCACCCAACGGATGCAAAGAAGGGATGTAAAAATGACAAAAGCTTGCATCCGTTGAAAACGCCTATGTACTTCACTGCCTCCGTTTGCTTCCTCCTATCGCGTCCAGCATCCGTTTATTGACGTTTCATCCGCTCAAAAAGTTTGGGCGCCAAACTTTTGTGCGGAAAATGTATCCAGTTCGTCGTTCTTCATCCGCTATGCATCCGCTACGCATCCATTACGCATTCGTTACGCATATCCGCTATATCCGCTAGGCGTTGCGCAATGCGCATCCGTGCAACTCCATCCGCCGGACTCAGGGAGGAGCGAACAAAACGCGGAATGGAAGCAGAACGGATGCTAACGATCAACACGGAAACAAAAACGTTTAAAACCGGAAAAACGTTCCGCCGAGGGGACCTATCTCGGATAATTAAGACCTAAGGATACCTAGAGGATGCCTAGAGGATGCCAGAGGATGCAAAGGGACACCTATACTGCCTATAAAAACGGGGGGAGCACTCGTCTGCATCTCACTATCAAGACCAGCAAGCCCAGCTGTGCAGACCTCTGCAGGCCTTCAATCTGACTCTTGCTATTCGACAGCATCCAGTCCATGTCCATCGTGGTTGTGAAAAACATCCTTTCGGCGCCAACATCCTATCTGGCAACACTTGCAAAACCATCTACACGGCTTTGTGAACTTGTACTACGGGAAGAAAAGGAGGCAACCCCAAAAAAGTCTGGCTCCACAAAGCATGTTTTGCAGAAGACGCAGGCAGTACGTACTTTACGACAAGCTATGTGGAGCTCAGAGCGAAGACCCTCGGGCGTTCCAGAACTCATGAGGATGCCTCCAGCCATTGTTGAACAGAAATTGTGCAACGCCTGACACCCAGGTTGACAAAGACAAACACCAACCTTCCTGACCAGCCCTGGAACCTGGGCTCAAGGTGAACACTCACCTCCGCCACTGGCCTCAGGGACCACCTACAGGACATGCCAGCAGCAGCTGAGGTGACAACCCAGCAACCATCAGCTTGTTGTCAGAGAAGTGGTGCAGGCCATCATCGAAGAATACAAGGAGGAGCTCCTCCAGTGCCCCCTCCATTGAAGAAGGCTGGAAGAAAGTTCGCCAATGAGCAGTGGTATCAGAATGGAACTTCCCCCACAAAGACACCGTGGAGCCCCATACATGGCAAGCACGGGCCTGCAAAGCTTCCAGCCAATCGGGGTCCACTTCAACAACTCCAAGGGCTTCTTCAGCATCATCTCTTTCGCCATGGTCGATGCTGACTACAAATTCATGTACATCGATAGCTTCAAGGCAACGGTCAGCTTCAGATGCTCAGGTATAACAATGCCAGTCACCTAAGAGGGGCTGAAAGCAACCTATGGTGGCTTCCAGATCCCCCAGACCCCTACCTCAACGACACGAAAGATGTGCCCTAGCCTTCCCTCGTGGGGGATGATGCCCTCTTCTCAAACCTACCTAATGAAGCACTACACCTCCAAATACCTCACACCGTGAAGAGAGATCTTCCAACTGCACGGCTGTTTCAGGGCAAGGCGGATGTGGGAACCGCCTTTGGCATCTGGCAAAAGGGTTCCAGGTACTTTCTCACACCCATGCAGCATCGCCCACAGTTGAGAAGGATCGTGGAAGCTTGCGGCATCCTGCACTAATCTCCTGCGCACCCGCTACCCCAGCCCTTGCGAACAGCTCGTGGACCTCCAACAAGGCAATGGGGACATGGAGCTGGGGGATGGAGGCAAGGACAAAACCTGATCTAGCACGTGAGAGTGTGTGCAAGGCACCCAACAGCCTCACGTGAGGTGAAGATAGCATGCGCACCTCCTGAAACACTGGTGCAACTCCCAGCTGAGCGGTGGACGTGGCAAGACGAGGATGTAGAGAATGCTTCATGGAATCTTCCTTCATCCTGTCTCATCACATTGATGAGATGGGCCATGTAGTTGGGTGTGCACCAATGAACGGGCATTTAATAAAGAGTTGTGTTTAGTGACAGTGTGGTGAATCAATGCGTACATTGAATTGATAATAAGGGCCATAGGGTAAGCACTTGGGAGGGTGGACCAAAGTCCCACAGCTTGCACGGGGGCGCAGGTTTATCTATCCCACAACTATTGCCATCCCAAAGGTATCCCTGCCCATCCCACAGGTATCCTGCCCATCCACGCTTCTTAACCCATCCACAAGCATGGGCACAGCGTTAAACCAATTTCATAAATGTTCCAGCAAGAGTTTAATTAAAAAAAAGAAATGAAGCAAGTGTGTGAATAAAATAGACTATAAACAACAAGCTATAAGACAAAAATGAGTCTCCGATGGCCACTCCTCTTGGTCGCCAGTCCCATGGGTGACAGGTGCAGGTGCTGTGGAGGTGCTGGTGCCTGGAGTTCTTGTCATCAGCTGCTCAGAAGCAGAAGCAACAGAACCCCAGCCCCAGAAGAGTGAGCCCGGCTGCAGAACCCCAGCAGAACCAGAGTGAGGGCCAGGGGGGCGGATGGTAGCCTGTCCTCTTGCCAGGGCTGGCAGCAGATGCTGAGGCTTGCTGTGCTTCAGTATGGTTGGGGTGGGCTGGCAGGGGCAGGCTGCAGAGAACCAGGCTGCAGGAACAGGCTGGCAAGGGAGGCTGGCCACCAAGGCTGGCAGGAAGGACGGCGGCCAGCGGCAAGGAACCAAGGCGGAAGGAAGGCTGGCAGGCAGGCAAGACAGCAAGGCCTGGCAGCAGGCTGCCAGGCAGGCTGCCAGGCAGGCAGGCAACAAAAGGCTGGCAGGAAGGTGGCACCAAGGCAGGCACAAAGGCGGCAGGGAGGCAGGCACCCCCAGGTTGGCAGGAAAGGCTGGCAGGCAGGCAGGCA
>BHFT01029405.1:0-10526 GCA_004320025.1 Laticauda laticaudata
CCAGTGTGACAGGGCCTTAATATTCTCACAATAAAATAGAGTTAGTTCTCAGCTTATGACTACAATTTGGACCAGAATTTCCTTTGTTTAGCAATATGGTTTTTAAGTATTTTATAACCTTTTTGCTACTGTTAAAAAGAATCACAGGCATTATTAAGTGGATCATGTAAATGTTAAATGAATCCAGCTTCCCTCATTGACTTTCTTGATGGAAGCTAGCTGGGAAGACTGCAAATGGCAATCACATGGCTCCAAGACACTGCAAATATTGTGAATACATACTAGTTGCCAAGCACCAACACCTTAATAAACAAATGGTTGTAAGCTGACCACTACTACAAACAGCACTTCGTTTTCTGATCTTCTGAATTATTAATTTTGTGGACATTGTGAAAGTTTATTATTTCTGCAGCTTGGCTCTTATTATGATTCTCTAGTTCCTATTTTAGTTCACATTAATAAAATTCAGGGTAAACTCACCTCAAGAAACAAAAGCCAGAAGTTTTTTTAAAATATGTGTTTAGCATGTGAATTTGGTATGTGTCTTTAACAACAAGAGAAACATTAAAAATCTTAAGCACCAGGTGAAATATGTCACTAGCTCACACCTCTTGGTTTTTATTTTGAAAAGTATTAATTGACAGAATTATTCAAAATCTTTTTTATTATTGTTAATTTGCATGGACTATGCATCTGTTTATCTCTTGGTGCAAATTTTTAAATCATTGCAATGTACAATTATCTCAAATTAGGTATGGAGAGTTTCCAAGAATAAATATCCACTAGGGCTCATGTCATTTTCTATATTTTTAAAGATAACATATTGGTGCAGAATAGGTGGCTTATTTGAAAAATAAATTCAAAAAACAGTACTTCCTTAGGTTTGATTTTATTGAATACATTTTCTAATATTTGTTTGTTTATATATTTACAGATGGAGCATGGTGGTACAGTTTATAGATGGCTACATTCTCTGTTCGTATAAGACTATCATCAAGTTTAGTCAGGTTTTTTCTTGCACATTAACTACAACATATTTTGTTGTTGAGAAGCTATTTTCTGAATGTTTTTCCTATATACCTCATAAATATTTTAAATAGAACAACCATTTTACCAGAATTCTAAAAGCAACAACAAAAATGGAAGCTTGTGAAATTCTCTGGAATATAATTTTAAAACCTGTTATGGCATAGGTGCATTACTGGTAAAGGTAATATTATTAAAACAGAATATAAAACATTTTTAAAACTTTTAAGGAAAAACTATTGTTAAAAATATCTACATTAATATCTATCTTCATTCAAAAACTAAAACCATATGTAGATAATTTCCAACTTTTTATCAGAATGTAAAATGCTAATGGCTTTTTTTAAATAAAGTAGATAAACTCTCCTTATTCTGAGTAGAATTACTAATTTTGAACTTTGGAAATTATAGGATTTCTCTGATAAAGATGTCTTATTCCGCATTAGAATATAAAAACAATGTGTACTAAATTAGACTTCGGAACCATTAAACTCCCATAGTTGATGTTGGCAATCCAGAGCATTTGTGATTTCAGACAAGTTATGCCTCAACTGATGCCTCTATTTCTACCTGGGCAAGAACAAAATCTGGTATTTTATGTATGCAAAGCAGGTATTCTATATTCGGGGCATCTTGGATTTATCTTGGTCTCAGTTTCAATGTAACTTATGTTTGATTTTTCTCAAGTGGTGGATGGCCTAGTAGTGAAGATGCTTACCTCTCACTCAGAAGGTTGAGAATTCAATCTGAGGTAGCAGCAGATGTTTCTCTCCTAGGGAGCAAAGAAAAGAAATTTGACTATTTTTTATTATTATCAAAACCAGGGTTCTTCAAATTTTGACAGATCCTTTGTTGAATCTTGACTGAAAACTAGTAGTGGATCTCTCTGGTTTAAATCCAACATTTAACCACTATCCCAAGAAAGACATATTTAGTTTGCTTATCCATTTGGCCGATAGTGATCAACAACCAAGATTGGTGGCATTCACATGGATGTGAATATCAAGCACTTCCTTCCAGGAATCCTGTCACTCAAAATAGTACTGTCAAAAGCACTTGGTCCCCAAGATATTTAAATGATTGGACTTCATTCATTCAAAAGACTTTGAATGGCATAATTTTTAAAATAACACTCATAGGCAAACAAATTACTCATTGAAACTGATTTTATTTTTTAATGAGTTTCCAGGGATGATAGCAACCATCCTGTCTAAGCCGCAGAAGCTGATATCTCAGCTTTTTAAGGTTCAAATGACAAAAGGAAAGAGCAGGACAGAGGAGTAGAATATAAAGAGATTGATGTCAAAGTTCACCTATTGAACACCTGGATGTCAGAGACAGATATAATGATGTGCCACCTGCTTTTCTTCTTCAAGAAATATTTGCTACAAAATGCCTCCCATTGTTGGTCTCCCTACATACTTGGCAAATTAACCAAAAACTAATGCCTCACAGCCTGGAGGAAAACAATGACACACGAATGACCTTGTTTTGTGTCAGAAAAGCAAAACAATCTTCTTGGGAAAACCTAATTAAAAGCAATTAAATCATAGCCAAGTGAAATGGGTAATGCTCAGGTTCTGTTTGCATGACATGGCTACCCATGTTTAACTGACTTGTTGTATACTGGCTTAACCTCTTTTTGTGGGTTTATGCAAACACTCTGTAAACTGGACAGGCTGAACTCACAAAACAAATAAGGCTAAAATATAGTTGTTCAAATGATGCTACAAATGATTACCCCCTGCTTGCATTAGCATGGTATTGATTGAAAGAATAGAACTCAGCTGTTGAATAGAAAAAATTGGGAAATATAATAGAATTTACTTCCAAGATAGGTGAGAACAAACAATCTGTCCAGAACAGAATAGAAGTATTTTTTTCTCCTAGTGGTGATGTCTCATATCAGTTGAAGTGATGCTTTCCTGCAGTCTTGTAAACATAGTGCACGCATTAGTGCATGCATTGAAGAACACAAGAACTCAATCAAAAAAGAAGAACCAACCTCTTCCCTGGTCCAACACCTCAATCTCAAAGCCACAGGACATGAGATTGACTTTAAAAATCCAAAAGTATCACCAAAACTGAACACTTCAACAACAGAATAATCAGAGAAGCCATAGAGATAGAAAAATGCCCACACAGCATGAATAAACGAGATGATACCTCCCACCTACCAGCCATTTGGAAACCCGCCCTCATTAACAACTGAGTACCTAACATGAAGAATGATACCAGACCCACACCCACGAGAGCCACACAAGATGGCTATCACCACACTGCCACATAGAAAGCAGAACTCATACCCACACAGATGATGAGATGGGGAGACTACCGCAATGCATCACTACCGTTTACTCGACCCAATACATGAAGAGACACACCATGAAGATGTGGACAAGCCACGAACGTGAAGCCAAACAACAGGACCACATCTCACCATCTCAAAATCTCCCTGCCACTAAGACTAAACCTGAGCACAACCAAGCTCCACCTGAACAGAACACACAAACAGCGTTCTTGGCATCTATACAGGTTTTTGGTCAAAATATAATACATTATACTACATTTGTCTTATATTAAATAATACTTTAACTATGATTATTGTTCTATATCTTTACATAATTTAACAGATTTTTTTTTACTTTCTTAAGGATTATTTCAGTTAGGCTTTTTGTCTCACTTCTTAGTTCTGTTTGTTAACCATTTATACCAATTGTTCCAAATTGAAAGAATTCAGAGTCATCTTTTTCAGTTTCATTGTTAGCTTGTTCATCTCAGCACTTTTCGTTACTTTATGTATTATTAGTTCTTCATTAGGAGTATTTGGGGTTTTCCATACTTGCGCAAAGGCTATTCTGGAGGCTGTTATGATGTGTAATAATGAGTATTTTACTTCTTTCGGTAATCTATATTTGATGGATATCATGCATTTTTAAAGCAACACCAATTTTTGTCATAACATAGAGTCTGGCCCCCAAAAGGGAAAGACATTTTGTGAACAAATATATTATCTTGTATTTAATATAAAACAGAAATCCAATTTGAGGAATTTATAAAAAATAAGTTGCTCTCCTACTGAGCACATTTATACACACAGCTTACTGTGCCCTTGGGTAAAAAAGCGGGAGTATATGTGCAGATTTAATAAAAATTAAGGGAATTTAAAAAGTTGCATTTTCACGTGAACTGTTTTATGCTCAATGTCTCAATATTTATGCAGCATGTTATTGATTTATTCTCATGTCAAAATTCAGGCTTTGTATCTTTCATTTCATCCAGTGTTTCAGGTCTTGTACCCAGGAGAATTATACACCCACATAATTTATGATGTGACAGCCATTATATAATGAAAATGGGGGTGGGGTACCTTTAAATTAAAGATAGCTTTAATGTGCAATTGTAATGCAGTATAAAAGGATTATTACATAGTGGTTGCATGCTGAAGGAGATCTATAATTTCAAAGTGAAGAAGGTCTACTGTGAATGTGACATGAGAGAAGCAAAATAGAAAAATCAAATCAAGTTATGAATATATAATTTCATACCTCATAAACTCTTCTAGACAATTATCAGTTGATTTTTTTTTAGAACAGAACCTTTTAAAACTAGTAGGGATTGCCCCAAATACAATAGTTTGATGTAGCATAGTGTAAACCTCTATTTTTATTGGTGAATTTACAAGTGTTTGTAAATCAAAGTATTTGAGTAAAATAATGTTATTTATAATGACCTCTCCCAGTCTGGCAATTTTCATTTGTGTTTAGGAGATTTTTGAAGTTTGCAGTTCAATACACCTGAAGGTTGCTTTGTGAATGTGTAAATGTAGATTGTGTATGAGAAACAATTGCTGTAGGATATACACAATATTGTGAGAACAATGGCAATGGCACTTAGACTTCACAGTGCTTCACAGCCTCTCTAAGTGGTTTACAGAGTCAGCATATTTCCCTCAACAATATAATTCATTTTACTGACTTCGGAAGGATGGAAGGTTTGAGCCGGTGAGAATTGAATTATTCTAGCAGCCAGAAGAATTAGCCTGCAATACTGCATTCTTACCACTACACCACCACGGTATGGTTATATTTGATGTTAGACAGGAATTTAAAGGTACAAGATATCCATTCAACCATGGAGATTCTTATGTGACTTTGAGCAAATCACTTTTTCTCAACTCAACAGGATTGTTGTAAGAATAAAATGAAGTCTGTTTTCCAGGTATGCCAATTAAGGTAACTGGAAGAAAATCTGGATATTAATATAATAGGAAAATGAATGAAGGATACACCAATGAAGGCTCATAACTATTACCTCATAAAGAAGCTCATAGTGCTCATATCAATATGGTAAATATCAGAAGGCATTTGTAAAATATGACAATCCAAACTGGAAAGAATTCATAGTTTTTTCCATTTGCCTAATGTTTAGAGAAATAGGTTCATTAAATGGAAATTATTTTATTCAGATTTCCTGTACCAATATGCAAAGAAAATTGTTATTTGTACTTCTTTGAATCATGCAATGTAATTTTCCAGTCAAAATTTATGTGATTATTAGTAAAAAAAACAAACATGTATATTGAGTAAAATGGCAAAACTGCATATGTTAAGCCAAATTACATAGAGGAAATATATATGTTTATAAGAATACAACAAAATATGAAATTTAATGGAGATTACATCAAATGAATATACACTAGGAGAAATGAGAAACCATAACTCACAGTTTTACCCATCTTCTCCTTATAGTGCCCAAGATTGTGTCCATCAATTATTTCTTGATTATGATGCTTCTGTTATTTTGTTTTTCCAGTAAATATTGTAAACATTCTTTATTTCCACTTTCTACTTTATCAAATTCTCAATTGAAGCCCAGAAGTGCTACTGTCAGCTGGTGCTTCAATTAACACCTTATTAACTTCCAGACATTCTATCAGGAGCCGAGGGTTTTCCCTTTTCTTTTCTAATTCAAAATAAATCACATCATACTTTTAAAAGGTACCTTTCTGAGGACACCCCAGTTAGTCAAACTGTATCCAGCTTTTGTTCAAACCAAGGCATCTGTCTTCTCCCATGGTAAAGGGAGCATGTGAAATATTCAAATTAACTCTTTCAAAGCATGTTTCCATTTCAAAAAAATATTACATAAAATAGACAAAACCACCTTCATAATATCACCTGGGATATTCTGAATGGAAGAATGATCTACATTTAAAATAACAGAGATGCTTATGTTTTGTTTCATTTCTAGAAGCAACAGCCAAAATTCAGTTTTTCTTTGTTTATTTATGTGACTATATCTTTGGGTATGAAGAAGTTCCTGTATATCAGTAAGTTAGTCCTGGAGTAGACTCACCAAAATTAACAATATAGCAATAAATGTAAACCATTTACAGGGAACAGTTTTCAAGTAAAACAATTATAAACAATTAAACTCTATGTTCAGTTAACAATACAATATTCTCTTTCCCCAAAGCATTCCCGATTTCTGTGTCCTTTGCTTTTTTAATATATAAAGCTGAAATTGCTCCTTTTGCAGGACTTCCCTACAATAACATGAAGGCTTATTAAAGGGCCTTGAATTATTTTTGCCTCTGCATGAATCTTTTGCTCACAGGCTCTCGGGATATTCTGAGTATTGACCGGTCTTCTCACATGGGGTAGTAATATTTCATGAGAAGCCATGAAGAAGTGGGTATTACATTTATGTAGAAAGGGAAATGGAATCAATGTAATAAATCCTATTTAAAAGACTTGCCTATTTACCCACTATTTTCACCTTATTTACAGGGACAGCTGCAATGCCAGAATTAATCCACTCAGCCTAGACCAAAAGCTCCATACTATACAACAAAGGTTTTTACTTGATTTCATTGAGGGCCACCTCAGGATTGTTTTGACTTTGGGGGGCCGGTGTGTGTGTAGCCAGGGTAGGTGTGCTCTGTTTTTGCTGGCAGAAGGCTGCAGGTGGCCGTGGTGTTGGAAAAGGGATGCCAAGCAAGCCAGATCTAAGCACCTTGTGGACTGGATCTAGGCCGCAGGCCATGAGTTTGACATCCTTGTTATATATATGGTCTGAGCTGCAGATTTATTTCCTCAATTAGCAGATTCCTCTCTTCTTCTTCGATGTCTTTCTTCACTTCAAGTATTCTGAAGGAATGGAGATGCTTGATGTTGCTGCAGATTTCCTTGGCAGCAAGCAGATCTCATTAAAGCATTAAAGCAGCTCTGAATGATCCAATTTGGATTTCTGAATCAAATAATCACTTCAATTCAATTCAGAAAGGTGATCTGAGTCAGAAACACAGCCTTCAGTATGTGCAAAAATAAATTAAATCATAGAATTGGTTCAGAAAACTGATTCAATTTAACCATTCAATTTAAATCTGATTTAGAAAGTCAATATGATTCATGCATTCAATCAAATCAACTTTGAATTTAAACATCACATCACCCTCATGTGTAGCTCTCTCAAAAAACATCTCAATCAGGCCACCCTCAATGCTAGTAGTGCTATTAAAGATGGAGAATGATAATCAAGACAATTACAAAAGATGCGACTCTTTGAAAGTCAAAAGTTTAACCAAATATTTGATCTTGACGAGGAAATCCCTCAGTATGAATCTCATATGAGAAACCTGAGCCAGTTACCAATTCTTCTTGCAAGCAAACCAGTGGTGGGATTCAACTTTTTTTACTACCGGTTCTGTGGTGTGGCATGGTTTGGTAGGCATGGCTTGGTGGGTGTGGAAGCAGAAGGATAATGTAAAATCTCCATTCCCTCTCCATCCCACTAACTTGCTTTCCAGCTACATTCTCCTGTGCAGGGCAACAAAAGAAGACCCAGCTGATCAGGTGGAGAAAAGATGGGGGCAGGGCTAGTCAAAGGTGGTATTTGCCAGTTCTCTGAATTACTCAAAATTTCCGCTACCAGTTCTCCAGAACTGGTCAGAACCTGCTGAATACCACCTCTGAAGCAAACCCACAGAATTGTTTTGAGGCTGAAATTTAGAACAAGTATTTAAAGAAGAAAATACAATTATAGTAAACAAACAAGTATAGATAAAGAAGAAGAAAGAAGGAAAAAAGAGGAGAGAAGGAAAACATGGCAATTTTCATTAGACTTTGGGCTTTGTTTTTGCTTTTTTAGTGCTAATAAATAAGATGGTATTCAAATAAAGAGACCAGATTTGATTAAGTAAATATGAAGATAGTTTTCTTACAAAGTAGTGGATATATAATAGCAGATCAGAAAAGTTTTGTTTTACAGGTCATACATCACTGCCAGAGTGGTAGTCAATCCATATAAATACTATATGAGTGATTTCAGATTTGGTTTGAAGTATATATTCAATTCTTTAGCAATACTTTAATTTGATTGCTTCCTTTGCTTATCAGTTAAATATACCAATACTTGAAGCAATCCAGTGTAAACATGAACTCATAAACACCTGGTGCACATTGGAAAGTAACTGAGCTGCACATCACTGCATTCTTCCCCCTTTTTACACAGATTATTGTTCACCCTGTGGTCAAATTAAATAATAGTAATAATGCTCCAATGAGGCAGTATCTTGATGGGGTTGTGGAGTTTGTGTGCTCCAAGAAGGATGAGGTTCAACTATATTGTACAGGACTCATCAGAGGAGCCAAATGAAGAGTGTATTAAAAATATGGTAAGATATAATTTTCAGAAACCCATACTGGCTTAGTTGTCACTCAGATCAACAAGGATGTTGATCTAATCCATGTTAGAATGCATGGACATCTTGTGGCAAATGGACTGTGAGACTCAGAACTGTTGTCTGAGCAACCAGGGCAGCAGCTGTAGAACTACTGAAAGAAAAATTGTTTTCCTGTTGCAAATATATGAAAATTGATAACAAAGAAATAATAATCTGCTACTAAAATCAAGTCCAATGAGAAGAGGATATCTGAAAAGAGTGCACCAGTTCTGGAAAGACCAAAATCCAGAATCAGAAATACAGGTAGTTCTCAACTTACAACCAAAATTGAGTCCAAAATGTTATGTTGCTAAGTGAGAAATTTGTTAAGTCAGTTTTGCCCCATTTTATGACTTTTCTTGCCATGTTTGTTAAGTAAATCACTGCAGTTGTTGGATTAGTAACAAAGCTGTTATGTGAATCTGGTTTCTCCATTGATTTTGCTTGTAAGAAGGTTGCAAAGGGTGATCATATTACTCTTGCACACTGCAACTGTCATAAATGTGAATCAGTTGTCAAGCATCTGAATATAAATCCATGGGCTGCAGCAGTCATAAGTGCTCATAAGTCACTTTTTTCAGAGTCACTGTAACTTCAAATGGTCACTAAGTAAACAATTGTAAGTAGAGGACTACCTGTCATAATAATAATAATAAAAAGAGGCTAGCAGATCAACATAAAGAATCTGGATAAAGATCATTGCTAGATAGACATCCTTTAAATTGCCGACATCAAGCACACTGAAGTCAAGACAAAAGTTAGAAGTGAATATATTGTGAAAGTGAAAATGATCTTAAAGTTCAAACTCAATGGAGAAAATATCATTAGGCAATTAACCCTTGGGCAATTTCAGTCATTAAATACTCAGCTGGAATAGTGGCTTGGACTCAAACAGAACAAAAATCTCATGATAGGAAGACCAGAAAAATAATGACAATGAATCATGCCCTTCATCTATGCAGCAGCATTGACGGACTCTACTTACCAAAGAATGTAGCTCAGGAGGAATGTTGCTAGTAAACCAGACAGTTGAAGAAGAAAAAAAGGACATTGGAAGAATATCTAAGAAACAAAATGCACTGAAGCTAGTATGCTTACTGTATATCATAAAGACCAAATTGACTTACAAAAAGACCAAATGAAAAATAGAAAAAATGCATGCCAAAGCAAAGAATTACATGGCCAATAAACACACATACACACACACACACATATCAGAGGTGGTACTCAGCAGGTTTTGACCAGTTTTGAAGAACCAGTAGCAGAAATTTTGAGTAGTTCGTAGAATGGCAAATACTACCTCAGACTTTACAGTATCCTTCCCCTGCCATGCCCACCAAGCCACACCCACAGAACCAGTAGTAAAAAAATTTGAATCCCACCACTGACACACATACACATATACACATAAACATACACACACACAAATCCCCTAGCAGACAAAGCAGATAATAACAGGACCTGGCAATGACAAACAGTGGGCAAGTTGAAGAAAGACAGACAGGGACTAATTGTGGCAACAAAAGACCAAGCCTTAAGAAGAAATGTATACAAACCCAGAATTGAGAAGATAGCAATAGATTGCAAATGTCACCTCTTACAAAGACCTCTGTGATATCAAGAGCAACTATGTTTTCTTCACTGATGATATAAAGCTATTTAACACCACAGACAAGACTACTACCCTCCAAAAAGACCTTGATTATGTTCTGTATAAAATAGTTTACTCCAAATCCTCGAATGTGATTGGCTAGAAAAGCCGGCATAGGGATTG